>CM017197.1:2893700-3028700 GCA_004837865.1 Musa balbisiana
ATATATATATATATATAATATATATATATATAATATATATATATATAATATATATATATATATATAATATATATATATATAATATATATATATATAATATATATATATATAATATATATATATATAATATATATATATATAATATATATATATATATAATATATATATATATATAATATTTTATACTTATTAATAAAATAAATATTAATGGTAGAGGATAAAAATGATTGTGAAATAATTGATACATGTTTTATTTTATTTATTTTAATTTTTTATTGATTGATAATTTATACTTTTTCTAATTTACATAGGTTCCATCTTGCATGGATATATGAGCATTACTTATTAATTTACAGATTTATTTGGATATATTTATAATAGAAAAATTATTAATTATTCATATTATATTTATTTAGTCATAATTATATTTGGATATATTTGTATTTGAATATTATTACAATGTGTAAACCTTATAAATATTATTGTTATTATTTTATAATTTTTATGATTATTAATTAATTTAATAAATATTTTTATGTAAAATTGATTAATCGGGAGAATATAAAGAATCCAAAAGTTTTCCACTCCGAATAAGGATTTTTCATTTCTGCTCTTGCCTCGTATAAATAGAGAACGAGAGAAGATAGAAATATGATATGAGACGAGAATAAGGACAGGGAATCACTCCCCGTCATACTTCATTGACATTCATTTTATTTTCTTATCATAAAAAATATTTATATGATATTATTTATGTATCTTCTATTTTACCATAATATATAATTATATTTATTTTTTTAAAAGTATATTATATTATGGTCCGACAAATAATTCGTATTTTGTGATTTGGCTTCTTCATGTGCTTGCTTGACTGGCCGTCTCTTTTCATTGGGCTTTAGCCCATTCTCATCATCCCGCCCGGCCCACGAAAACGGCCTTTTGCTCCAAACTTGTGCGCGTTTCTCTTCATCACCACTCGTCGGCGGATGGTCTCCGTGGCTTATCAACCTTGATTCGTCGCTGCATCTTCGCCTCCGTCGACCCTCATTTGGATCTTGAAATCTATCGAACAGGATCCCTCACTTCTGTTCTGTCTCCGGGACTACGAGCCCGGATCTAGGGTTATCTTCTCCTGAAATCGCAGATTTTTCGTTGATTCGAGCCGCAGGAGAGGTTGGTTTTTTTTCTGGCGATTGTAGATCTGGCAAGTTGATTCGACTCTGAGTCTTGGTAGCGATTCTGCGAGTGGATTGATTTGGGAACCCTAGGATCAAGATTGGCTGTTAGAATTTGTGCTCCTTTGAGGTGATTGTTGGGGCTCTAGGGCTACTTCGCGATGAATGCGAGGCATGGGCAAACGTCTTACCGCGATCGGACGCAGGAGTTCATCAAGACAATCGAGAATCTAAAGAAATCCTCATCCACACCAGATGCACCGAGCAGTAACGCTGTATCGAGGTTGGAAGTACCGAAATCGGCTGTCTCGATCCAGTCGGAGTTCAGTAGGCGAGCTTCGCAAATTGGTCTCGGGATCCATCAGACCTCCCAGAAACTTACCAATCTTGCGAAGTGTAAGTATTTTACCATTGTCGTGAGAAATTGCTTTCGTTTTTCGGGTTGAATGTGAACGTGAGATGCTTGTCGTCAGTTGAGAATCTACGTTTGATATGAACTGTTTAGGGCTGCTATAATAATTAGATTAGCATGCATGCTCTATACAGATCCATCACATTTTGAATTCCGATTCATTTGTATGTGGCTTTCAGTTTCCTCGTCAAGTAGTTAATGCTTCTATATGAGTTCCCAGATCTTGGTGATGATTTAAGTTACTGTGCGTGCCAGTATGTTTAGTAACACTATGCAGCACAGTATTCTTCTGGCAGCCCCGAACTAGGCAATTTAGAACACGCCATAAATTGGAACATCTTAAAAAGTATCACCAATAAATAAAACTTGATACCCAGCAAAAGATATTGCCTTTTGTAATTCTGATTTCCATATTCCTGCTAGCATGATTCAGCATATGACAGCTTTGTATATTTTCAGTGCGTTGATCCAAGAGAGCAAGTCATGTCTAGCTTTTAGTTCTCAGTTAAAGAAGAACTTCTACTTGGTTTTGGTGAGAAAAAGGACTCTCAAACTTTGGTAGAGAGTGTACAACTCATAAAGGGATTGGACTGATTTTTCAGTCTAATCTTTAAGATATTGAATTTATCAGGATTTGGATTGTGTTTGTAATTCATAAAGGGCTTAGATTGGTTTATCATCAGAAAGTGGACAAAGTTGTGAATCATAAGATGTTCTCTAATGATTTTTATGATCGTGAGTTTTTTTAGTAATTATAAACAAACAATAAGATCTATCATTCAGCTGGGAACCATATGAAGTGAGAACAAGTAAGAACCACCTCTAACAAACATAACCTAGAAAAAACTTACCAATATTATTTTCTGTAAAATGCCTTAATTTCATGAAAATTCAAAACAATTCTGTCAATTGGTAAATTTTTAAAAAATTATCTTTGAAATGCTGAATTATAGTTTTCTCTTTTCCTAAAAGTTAAATAACATAATATTACCTTTTTAAAATATCTTATCAGCTCCATATGGCAAATAACTTCGAAAATGAGAAGTTATAGAGCACAATTGATTCAAACAAGATAATACTTTGTGCTCTTTATATCAGAAAAGTTGGTTGAACCATGCAACAGTTAGCTGGCTTTGGCTGTATGGCATGTCTTGGAGATCTCAGGCACAGCACACATAAGAATCTCTCGGATGGCCATACTTCAGTAATGATGGGATGCTTCTGTTTTACTATGCTCACCTTTCGTAATTTCGAACCATATTTAGGACTGTTTACTCACAAGCTAATTGTTTACTAGACAAATATAGTCAGGTGCCATATGTTGAGATGCTTTTGTTTTTCCAGTGGCAAAAAGGACATCGGTTTTTGATGACCCTACTGTTGAGATTCAGGAACTGACTGCAGTTATCAAGCAGGATATTACTGCCTTGAATTCTTCAGTTGTAGACCTGCAACATCTTTGTGATTCACAGAATAAAGGTGGAAATATGTCCAGGGACACTACCAATCACTCAACCACCGTTGTTGATAATTTGAAGAACCGTTTGATGAGCACAACAAAGGAGTTTAAAGAAGTTTTAACCATGCGGACTGAGGTAAACCAAATGTTACCTCTTCTAGCTCTGTCTTGGTCACGCATTCCCCTTTCTTTTTTTAATATCACCACAATCATTAACTAATGTGTTCTTTTCATATTCTTTTTGAAATTTTACCTATAGAATTTGAAGGTTCATGAGAACAGAAGACAGTTATTTTCTTCATCAGCCTCAAAGGATGCAACCAATCCTTTCCTTAGACAACGCCCACTGGTTTCCAAGGGAAGTAATGACTCTTCTCCTCTGGCTCCCCCAGCACCATGGGAAAATAGCTCAACATCTTCTTCTCCTTTGTTTCCCAGGTAATTTTACAAACTGCTCAATTAATACTCTTAACTTATTACTGGTTATCATAATTTCCATAACTCAATTTGAATCTTCATATTACAGTAATTTATCTATCAAGATGGAATTGTCAAGGTTAATTATCATTTTGTTATTAATATGATATCCTTTTTTAATTGAAATGTGGTGTGTGCCTCCAGTAATTTCTGAGTTCAGTCTACATTGTCCATATGGTGATCTGCATCTAGTTAATTCTGATGATTCTTGGTTGACAGGAGGAAGACAAATGAGGACCCATCATCCTCAACTCAGCCTTTGATACAACAACAGCAGCAACAACAACAAATAGTTCCAGTACAGGATAGTTACATGCAGAGCAGAGCAGAAGCTCTTCAGAATGTTGAGTCAACAATTCATGAGCTGAGCAATATTTTCACACAACTAGCTACCATGGTTTCACAGCAGGGAGAGCTTGCAATCAGGTCACTTTTTTTCTTGCTATGATAGTTTTCTTTTTCTTTTTCTTTAATCTTTTCTTTCCCCGTACATTCTTGTTAGGATTTACCCCTCAATCATCTTAGTCATGGGCCATTTAGAATCATCCTTTGATAAAATATAAGAACACTCGATTCTCGAATACACATATTATTGGATTTTGTACATACTTTACAGAAAGGTTGCTCTTTTGGTGATTGGGATTTCAGTCATGGAAATAGAGTTGCTACTTGTAGGGTTAAAGCTGCATATATAGACACCTTCCAAACATCACATCAGTGGGAGCTTTGTATATTAGACTACCATATTTTTATTTGATTATTTGCGTTTATACATCTCACCTGCCATGATAGATCGTAAACTAATGTACCATAGTTATCTTGGTATTGACACCGTTACTTGTATTGATGGATGGAGTATATGTTCTTAATCTTCATTTGATTACCATGGTTGTAACTTTGTCTGGAATCTCCAAGAGTGCATGTTCTTAATTTTCATTTGATTACAATAGTTGTAACTTTGTCTAGAATCTCCAAGTTGAATCATGCATGAATTCTTTGCGATAAATATTCACAAAGCCTGTCTGCTGTAATATATGCTAAGTTGAACCAATTGCCTTTTCTCTGGCATCTCTTGATCAACCTATTCATTCAGTTCATGTTGTTTAAAGTTCTAATCTTAGATTCTTTCGTTTTTGAATCTCGATTTGGATCAATTTCTTCATCTTTAAAAATGGACATCATAAAAAATCATCTATGCTGTTGTGGTTAGCTTTTTAAGGATGAAAACTTTGGTATATAACTAGCATCAGGACTGCTGGTGGCAGGGATAGAATAAATAAGACACCTTGGTTGAACATAGTCAGTGGTGGTAATGCATAAGTTGAGCTGATCCAACTGCTTATAAATTTTATAGTACTTTTCTGTGTGGAAACTAATTAACTGGTATTGACTATCTCAGGATCGATGAGAACATGGATGACACATTAGCTAACGTGGAGGGAGCACAAGGTGCACTCCTCAGGTACCTCAACAGCATATCCAGCAACAGGTGGCTGATGATCAAAATATTCTTCGTCCTCATGGTTTTCCTTATGATCTTCCTCTTTTTTGTTGCATAATTCCACCGCACACCTTCAACCGAACCATCTCCGGTACCCATGATCTGCATTCTTTGTACCTTTTTTTTGTTTCCACAATTATTTTTCCCTCCTTACCTCTGGTGATTGACAGAATACATGTTTTTCCATCTGGGGCTTCTTTTCTCATTTTCCTAGCAGATCCAAGGTGCAGGTTAAGTGGGAGTTAGGAATTGTAGGATCAAGTGAAAATACTCTACATACAGTGATTGTATCTTATCTGTTCTTAAGTGGCCATTCACATCTCCCGCGAATGATCATTCCACCATTGATAACTGTGTTCTCAAATGGTGAATATCTTGTGTTATGTAACTATTCCTTTCCCTAATAGACTTTTGATACTTAGCCTTCAATAATATAGTATCTTCCCATCAGCTTTGTGGTGTTCTTGGTTAAAGAAGTACGCCATTTTGAGGCTTCCATCCCTAGCTTTGGTCGTGTGTCAAAACCTCATTGTTTGTCCCTTTTCTTAATGGAGGTCTTCATACCGTGCCACTTGTTCGGTAATTCAAGAAAGAAAGAAAACCCTACATTTGGGGCAAATCAAATTTGTCATGAGCCTTCAGCATGCTCGATCTTCAAATAACAAATATTAGTTCTGAGATCAAAATATTATAGACGTAACGAAATTTAGTTCTTGAATTTAATATACTGTTCTCTTCTTAAAAGATGGTAGTTCGTAATGTACCAATCAATAACTAATGTTACGTTCTGACCTGTACCAAAAGAGTTACCAGCTGAGTTGTAAATAAAATAAATTGAAGTAATTAGATCTTTTTATTTTCCAAGTGGTTGGTAATATTGTTATTACATTTTCTTTTTGTTTTCGTTGTTGATGGTGGTACTATTGATTGTTACTCGAAACCATCTACCCATTGGAATCTCGTTGAGGAGGAATCTAAAGATTCTCCCGCGAATGATCCGAGAATCGTTTTAGTATTAAGACAGCGCTAAAACTAGCCCGAACAAAAGCCACAATTACCAACCTATCCTTGGACCACAAGTAATTTTATCCAGCAGAGGACGGCCCGGGCCCCACCCAAATTATATTGCATCGGAGCAAGAGAAGAGGAAGGGGCACGTATACCTCCCCAATGGCATTGTGCCGTAAATCATTGTGATGGTTGGGGCATTTAAGATGTGGATTCGACCAGAAAAAGTAAAAGAGTCGAGGCGTCTTTTGGAAATTTCCGTTAACGATGACCTGTCGCACGGCAGGCCCAAACTCTCGCTATTGCTTGATCGGATCCCACCCGTCCGTAGCATCAACAAAAGCGATCTCCACCGTTCGTTTCTTCGCGGTGGAATAAAGATTTTGGAATCCAGCTTGATGCCGTTAGCTCCCCGGTCGTCGCCACAAGGAATTCAGACCGTCCGATCGAGATCTGACGGGCAGATCCTCCCTAGTACCTTTCCGAGTAACTCGCTCTTTTTCTCATTTTCCTTTTTTTTTTCTTTTTTTTTCCGTCCCGAGCCCTCACGTCCCTTGGAATGAATGAAACCCTAGGCCCCGTCTCTTTCTAGGGTTGAAAAAATCACCGTCGAGAACCTCGATCAATCGGGCGATTACTGCGGAGGGAAGGTGGGATTGGACTGCGGAACCGGTTTGTCCGTCGATTGCGGATCCTATCGATGGGGGATTTGGCTTGCGTCGTCGTTCCCGGTCCAGGTATGTGGTTGCGTCATCTCCGCTCTTGATCGCTTCGATTTTGTTGGGGGATCGATGGGGGAAATGGTTGTGATAGGTGATTTTTGTTGTTTAGGTTTGATTTGGGAGAATTTTGGGATCATGCGCTTGGTGTTATGCGTCCGGATCCGAAATTAGGGATTCAGTTTCCTCGTCATGTATGATGGGTGGTAAAATTTGGGGGTTTTCTTTCTTTCATTGGGATTCAGGAATTGTAGATGGAAATTAGCCTCGAGAGAGCTGAAGCATCCGACATACCTAAGAAGCCGAGATCTTTGGATCTCCAGAGCATTTACGTGAAGAAATCAAGTAGTTCAGATATAAAATCCTGGGCTGGGAGGGAGGTTTCGAGGTTGGAACAAGAATCCCAAGTTCCCAAGAAGAAGCTTGGGTCATCATTGGATGAGGTAGGAGAGCTTCTTTCAGAATCCACAAGGAAACCAAGTAGAAAAGAGGTTTCTTTGAGCAATCTCCAGCCTGATTCTAAGAGGCAGCGCGGCAGTTTGAATGTCTCAAGGCCAAAGCGAAACTACATTTCCACCAGTGGAAGCGATGCCACGCATGATCTGGATGGGTCAAATGGGAATGCACAATATTTAGGAAGCGATCTTTATTCGCCACTGCCAAACAAGACAGATCATGAATCTCCGAGTGGTGTAACCTCTAAAAACAAGAGCTATTTTGGAGAAGATCTCTTTATACCGAAGCGGCCTAGGGGTATTTCTAAGTGGAGAAAAGCCAAAGATCCTATCAGCTTCGAACTAGCTTTTAGTAAGTCTAGTTATGAGAGGATTAATACTGATGCTCAGAATAACAAATCTTCCATTAGTGAAAGTTCGAATTCACAGGTGTTAAATGACAAGCAGATGTTGGAAGCTGATGATTTTGAGCTGAATGCGTATCAGAAAGATGATTCTGCTCCTTGCACCAGTGTTGAAAATGACAGTCATTTTAAGTCTGATTATAGAAAATACGGAAGCAGAATAAACTTGAAGATGTCTGAACAGGGTTGTCTCGAGAGTGATGCACCTCTGATAGATGACAGTGGGGATTCAGTTGAGGTTTCTCAGGATGATGATGAGGAAAACCTTGAAGTGGATGCTGCTAGAATGCTTTCTTCACGATTCGATCCAAGTTGCACTGGTTTCTCCGGAAAAAGGACTACATGTATGGTAGAACCAGCAGAAGGCTTAACATATTTGCAGTCCGACCATGCAATGTTGAAGGTCTCACAGGCTGAAGCTTGTTCGGTAGATGCTACAGGCCGGGTGCTGCGGCCAAGGAGACACATTGGTAAAAGCTTTGCTAGGAAGCGTCGCCACTTTTACGAGGTCTGCTCAAGGGATATGGATCCCTATTATATCGTTAAGCAGCGGATCAGAGTGTTCTGGCCTTTGGATAAAAATTGGTATTTTGGCCTGGTTAAGGGTTATGATCCTGTAACTAGGTTGCATCATGTTAAGTATGATGATCGTGATGAAGAATGGATTAATCTCCAAAAGGAGAGATTCAAGTTATTGCTTTTCCCCAGTGAAGTTTCTAGCAAGTTTAATTTTGGGAAACAGGGGTCGGAATCAAGACAGAATAACACAGAGGGAGAGCCAGAAGCCATGGAGAGCAGTTACATAGGCAGCCTCCTGGAATCAGAACCCATTATTTCATGGTTGTCACGAACTACTCGCCGTGTTACATCCTCCCCTTCTAGTACCATAAAGAAGCATCTCAGAGTTAGTCCTCTGAAGGACATCAGTCCTATGTTACTAGACTCGAAGGAAAGTATGTCTATGAATCCATTGGATAAGAATCCAAATAAATTATTTTTTAATTGCAATGAGTCGGAGCAGTCACGTGATCAGAACTTTAACAGATTTTCTGAGCTGAAGAGGAGTGTTGACTCTGAATGCAGGAAGTTACCTTATGTTTATTTCAGGAAACGGTTTCGCAGCAAAAGGGACGTTTTGGACACTAGAGTGGTGCACGGTGCTGCTCCTGGTGGTCCAGGTGGTTCAGTGAGCATTCATGCCTCGGTTGCTAACAGCAGAGCAGCTGCAGAGGAACTCAATATGATTGTGACATGGAAAGAATTTAAAGTAGTGATATTTAAACTGAACCTACCGCCTCAATGTACTCTGGAACTCGCTTTTCAAAGAGAAAGTCTTTGGCTCTGCCAAGCCCTTTATATTATGCATCATGGTGAACTAGTTCATGCATGGCCGGTTGTTCGCATGGAAATCTTTTTTATTGACACTGTTCCTGGATTAAGGTTTCTTTTGTTTGAGGGTTCTTTAAAGCGTGCAGTGTCTCTTTTATGTTTGATCATCACAACAGTCAGTGGACATGTTGTGAAGAGTGACTTTGCCGAGCCAGAAAGTCCTTGCTCATCAATCGGACTTAGGATTTCAAGCTTACACAATTTAGGTAGGAAACTTCTTTTTGTTTTGAGTACCGTTTCCAAGATAGAGAGTTCGAAATGGAGATATCTTGAAGATAAACTGAAAAAGCTTTTCGCAAAGGAGGCATTATCTACAGCTGAGTACATGTGTTCAAACATCCAGAACCTTGCTAGTAGTCAAATACTCAGCAGTTCTATTAAATCAATCAAGGTACTCGTTTCTGTTTATTACTGTGCTTGTTTTGCTGATTAAATGTAGTCGTTCTGAGTTTTTTTTTTTTAATTTCTTTTTACTGTTCTTGCATTTAAAAAAATTGTTTTGGATTATATGAATTCAGATGATGATACATGGAAAATTCTTTGAGGCTTATTTCCTATTAATGAAAAATGCCTATTTGCTTGTTTCGAGATTGGAGAAACCTAGACAGATTCCAATGTAGGTTTGGTTATAATTGGGCAGTTGTGAAATAAATGTTATGGGAGCACATCTTGGACATTTACTTGGTTGGCAAGTGGTGGTATATGAAATTTCTTCTATATGTTACATTATCACTATCTACATGTTATTCAATTACATATTCATCTACTTCATGGTTCTTATGTCTATATGTGGAATTTTTTTAGCCAATAAATTTGCCTGCATGCATTGTTCTATCATGTTTTTATTTTAGCTTAATAAGCAAACGTGTTTTTCATTCATCATGTGGAGGATCAGAACCACAGTTCACCTAAATGCAACTAAAAGCAGTTGGCATATTCCATGCAGTGTTTTCTGAAAATTTTGACTGCATCTCTGGGATTCTGGAATCTATGTCACCGCAGAATTTTGAATTTTGATGGATTTTAGTTGCTTCTGCTAACTAAATCCTGTGAATAGTGTTGCACTTATTTTTGCATTTAATATAGTTCAAGGCATCATGTGTTGGAGATTTGTCATACAAAGAAAATAGTTGTGCTATTAGTTTCTTTTGGACAAGCACCTAATTACCAAGGAGCAATGCCTAGCTCCTTAAAATATAACACTTATTTATTTATGGACTAGATATATTTTGTCTTGTTTCCATTGAAGTACTACCGAAGTAGAACTTGACTGGACTCAGAGACCTTATTGTTGTTACTAGTCTATTTTCAAAGGGTTAATAATTGTGCCAGATGGGCTGGATGCAATATTTGCTAAACCTGGAATTTGTAGTTTGATATAAAATCAGAGAAGTATGTTGTCAGCTATCCTTACCTAGTTGGTTTCATAGACTGCACCTTGTTGGTTTAGGCAATTCTTAGTGTCTTTGCACTTTCCTTGTGATTTTTGTGCAGTTTAAAAGGATAACTTTCTTTTAGAAAGGTTTTCTTCATGTCACTTTAATAAACTTGCAGTCAAGCCAATATTTACTTTGTCTATATCTATTAGTGAATTTGGTTTGACAAATTTCTTTATGTTTTTGCTTCTTTTTCAGAGATTCTGGGGAAGATCAAACCTAGTTCATAGATTCAATCTGAAGAAATTGGTTGATCCAAATGTGAATTCTGTCATTCATTATTTGGCTCAAGATCAGAAGAAGCCTCTTCTCTGTTCCCTTTATTTTGCTGCTGCGCCTTCATTTTCACTAGGTCTTCATCTCAAGTTGTTGAATGAGAAAGACACAGCTTCTCTTTGTTCTGGAGACTTCAATATAGTTTCTTCACAAAATTATGCAGACAATACTGATAAATTGACAGATGATGGTCACACTTCTCTTGAGGATCCTTTTAAGCATGCTCCGGAAAAGATTGATAACTTAAGATCCTCTTTGAGCGAGGCTGAAGCAACTCATGGAAGACCAAGCTTAGATGCTTTGTCTGCTGGGAGTAATAGTGATTTGAATAGAGTTACTAAGAATTTCTTTACTAGTGAGGATAATGTGATTCAGCATGCTGTAGATAGTAGTGCTGTGGGGAAAAGCTTTAGTGGCGAGGGAGTTGTTCAATATGGAAGATTCCAATGTGAGGATGGAACATCTCAATTTGCTGAGGATACTTGTTCTGAATGTCCTGAACACTCTTCTTTTACAGACAAGTCTCTTGCTGGAGGATGCAGTTCTTTGGTCAAAACTGCTGATGTGGAGGGTCAATTGTTTGATGAAGTTGAAAAACATTCTCTTCATAAGGGATTGCTGTCTTCTGACTCTACATCCAACTTGGTTCTTGATCTGAATGAACACACAATCCACAGTCCAACTGCTCCACGAAGCATGTGGCATCGCAATCGGCACACTTCACTTTCACGGACATTTATTCACCACCCAAGATTGGGTTCAAAAGATGTTGTAGAAAATGCTTTCACTAGTGGCTACAAAAGGCCCCGAACCCAGGTTTCATATTCACAATTATCTGGAAGTTATGGACATGCTGCAAAATCCCGAAGCAATCACCAGAAGGTACAATCTCATAAAAAAGTTAAGACTGTTATTGCGAATGTTTCATCCAATTGTTCCAGAAGTCATCAAAGTTACCTGTGCTCATTAGCCTGTGATGCTAATGTCCTTGTCACTCATGGAGACAAATGTTGGAGAGAATTTGGAGCCAAGGTTCAACTTGACTGTGATGATCAGAAGAATTGGAGGATATGCATAAAGGTTTCAGGGGCTATAAAATATGTCTACAAGGCACACCATGTTCTGCAACCTGGAACCACAAATCGTTACACTCATGCTATGATGTGGAAAGGGGGAAAAGAATGGATGTTAGAGTTCACTGACAGAAACCAGTGGTATATTTTCAAACAAATGCATGAAGAATGCTACAACCAGAACATTAGGGCTGCTTCTGTTAAGAACATTCCCATTCCGGGAGTTCGCCTACTTCCAAATGGTGATGATGGTTGTGTTGAAGTGCCTTTCGTTCGCAGTTCATCGAAGTACTTTCGACAGGTGGGAACTGAGGCTGACTTAGCCCTGGATTCTTCTCATGTGTTGTATGACATGGACAGTGAGGATGAGGACTGGATATCCACAGTGAGAGCTAATATGGATTCCAAGGATAGTAAAATGACTGAGGTTACAGATGATATGTTTGAGAGGGTCATGGACATGCTTGAAAAATTTGCATACACTCAACAATGTGAAGAGATCACCAATGATGACATAGAAAAATACATGGCTGATGATGGACCAGCAGACACAATTAAAGTTATTTACGAGCATTGGAGGCAAAAGAGAAAGAAAAAAGGTTTGCCTCTGATTCGGCAATTTCAGGTGAGTCTAAATTGGTTTACATTTTTTATGCTAGTCAGTTCTCTTTCTCATATGAATAAACTTAAGTATGCTGCTTGATTAAGTCTGCTGCCAGATAGCTGATTTGCTCATCAATTGTTTTAGAGTTTAGACTATATATGTTAAGGTGCTAAATGTCTGCTAATTTCTTGAAGTCTATTTCCTATCACTTTATTCATGAAAATTGTACTTTCTTTTCATGCATCACATGTTTGCAGCATACACAAACTATATGACTATGGTCGCCTGTTAGTGTTAAACAATTAGCATGTTGATTAAGTTAATGTAGCTCTTTTACTGGATTATGATGGACACAGATTCAAAGTTGCTAGCAGTTCTATTGGAACTGGTTTGTATTTATCACACATTGAATTGGTTCCAGGAAAGCAAAGGCCTGGAAGTACTTTAATGTTTGACTACATGAGAGCAATCAGAACTTCAGAAGTTTCCAAGAGGCCTAGTTCTTGAAAACTTGAATTTGGCTAGGAATCAGTTGTAGTTAAGCTCCAAGAACTGATGCAAGAGAAGATTTTTTTTTTTAAATGCACTTAATCTTGAGCATGAATGCATGCTGATTTAGCATTTTTTTACTAGGCGGGTTTTAACCAAAATGATAAAAAATATTTTTTGGAAATTTCATTGAACTTTCATGTCTTACTCTCATATACCAACCAATAGAAGCCTAATTTTGGTAGTTTGAAGTTTTAGTTCCATGAGACTATATTTTCAAAATTCCTATACCCCGGCATGCTCATCAATTGATGGGATTTATTTCTAAGTTGATTCTTAAAGTTCTGATGCCTGGATCTTGTTTTGAGCACTTTGCATTTTAATGAAATTGCTGCTATCTTCTAATTCTCCTGTATTATTTTTTTTGTCATATTTTCAAGTCATTTGCATATGAATGCTATGTAATGTCATTTTTGTGATACCTTGAGAAATTACTATACAGTAAGTAAGCACCACAAAATGTCCAGTGCTTATTTTACCACCTTTTGTCAAGAAAAACCAAAAGCGACAAATCCAGGGAGAAATCTTAGGATATCTAAGTTAGTGAGGCCTACTTATTCAACTGTTTCGATCATTATCGACTGCCAAGCATTACAACTTCTTCAACTGTTTCTATCATTGTCAGCTACCAAGCATGACAACGAAATCCCTATTCTTCCATTGAATTGCCAACTACGTAGGAAGTTGGAACCAACTGTGATTCCATCACAATGATTGAAACTGATTTTACTTAATCTGATCGATTTTGACAGATCTAATTGTAGTATTTTTCCATTTATTTAACAAATGACCTATTATTAAACTATGTTGGATCTGTTTAAATGCTCATTTGCTTCTGTTTCCTTCGAAAGTTAAGGATGACACTTGGCCCGTGGTTGCAATCATATGATGATTGCAACAATCCTTAAACGCCTCTTTTTGGTACGATAAAGTGCTTAATCTCATCTATTCTTATTTCATGGCTTTTCAGCCTCCTCTGTGGGAACTTCACCAGCAGCAACTAAACCAATGGGAATCAAACATGAACAAAACGCCACTGCAGCCTGTAGGCTGCCATGAGAAAGCACATTCATTGAAGAAACCGCCTATGTTTGCCTTCTGTTTGAGACCGCGAGGCTTGGAAATGCCAAACAAAGGTTCAAAGCAGAGGTCTCACAAGAAGCTCATATTCACTGGCCACCATAATGTTTTAATGAGAGAACAAGATTGTTTCCATACACCGGGTACTTCTATTTTTTTTATTTTTTATCCTAATTCTTTGGCTTCTTTGTTGATGGTGTTCCTGTTTCTTGTTGTACCAGGGAGAAAAATGGATGGAATTTCAGTTGGAGAGGTTGCTATCTCGAGCTATGAATCTTCCGATTCTTATCATGGGCCCCAGTCTCGATCTACCTTTTCACCAAGGGATACTGCAAGCACAGAATCCTTTTTCACTAATGATGGATCAGAGAAATGTCCAGACCCAAAATTTTACAGAAGTACTTCAAAGAAGTTTGATCCGTTCCTGTCTCCCAGGGATCCTCAAGGGTCACCATTCTCAGGTAATCAAAGATCAAACAGGAATGGACTTAATAGATGGAGTTCTGAACTTTGTGAATGGTCCACCACAAGGCAATCTCAATCTACTGGTTTTCATAGACATCATGCCGACATGGATGAGTTCAGGTTGCGTGATGCAACAAGTGCAGCTCAGCATGCATTAAACATGGCCAAGCTTAAGAGAGAGAAAGCACAGTGGTTGCTACACAAAGCAGATCTTGCCCTTCATAGAGCTACGGTTGCACTTATGACTGCAGAGGCAATAAAAGCGTCTGAGAAAGATATTGTCGGTGATGGATAATGTATCGATATCGTGGATTTACTGGTCAGCAGTTTTTCATAAGTTTTATATCATTTTGCTGGACAACAGCTCTTTTGGAAAGTGACTTTGGCATCATTTTCTTGCAAGAGATCATTATAGTCGAATGAATACCCGTGAATTCAAAGTGATATTGACACATGGACGCTGCGTGCAGACAGAATTGCTCTTTGAAAATTTTGCTCAGCTGCTTCAGTTTAACAATATCAGCTTCCTGCTGTAGCTTGCGTCGATGGGGGGGGGGGGAGGGGGGATTCGAATCCCTGGAGGTAGTGTGTAGTTTTTGGTGCTAATTTTGTACAGAAATTTTCCGTCTTCTACCTGTATTCCTGAAATCTCTAATGATAGCGCCTTTCGTACTAAATTTACGCCCACTGAAATTTTCTTTCTTATTGGATTACTGGCTATCTGATGAGTGAAGTCGATAATATGTTTGGTCATTTGTACTCGTCATTTCTGAAATTATATATTACCCAGTGTTGATCACTTCAAAATTCCAAAATGTAAGTGAACTGTGTGAACTTAATGTTATGAGCATCACGAGATACGGAGATCTTTCCAACATTTTATACTGTTGTATGTTTGCTAAGTTTAGATTAATAATATATCCATGTGAAATCTTTCATTCATGACAGTCTTTTATTTGCTTTTAGAGAAATGGAAATGGATTTTTAATTTGAATATTGGATGACTATGATCTGCAATAATGGGAAACATAGGATGTTTTGGATCAGATGTTGTCGTACATTATATCTCCACTTGGCTCGGTACGTACCACCAATTGCAGGCGCCTCGTCAGCTATATACAACCACTGACAGCAGAGTCATCGTCGTTCACAGGCTCACACCCACAGTTGTTGGTGGCCACTCGGTAATGGAGCTGAAGCAGCAGCAGCAGCACTTCTTGGTGGCCACCTTCCCCTTCCAAGGCCACATCAATCCGGTCCTCCACCTCGCCAAGCACCTCGCCCGCTCCGCCGCCGGCCCCCTCGTCACCTTCTCCACCACCCTCTCGGCTCACCGACGCATGTTCCCCTCGGCCCCCGACCACCACGACGTCTACGACGGCCTCCTCTCCTATGTCCCCTTCTCCGACGGCTTCGACGACGGCGACCGCGGCGGCGTTGCCGGGTTCAACCGTTTCATGGCCGAGTTCAAGGTCACCGGGACCCGCAGCCTCTCCAGCATCGTCGCCGGCCTCGCCGCCCGCGGCCGCCCCGTCACGTGTATCGTCTACACCATGCTCCTCCCCTGGGCCGCCGACGTGGCGCGCGAGTACGGCATCCCCTCCATCCATTACTGGATCCAGCCGGCCACCGTGTTCGCCGTATATTACCACTACTTCCATGACTACGGTGCTGTCGTGGACGCCCACCGCGACGACCCCTCGTTTACGGTGACCTTCCCGCGGCTGCCGCCCATCAAGATTAGCGACGTCCCGTCCTTCCTCACCTCGCCTGTGGACCACCCTCTCTACTCCGTCTACCTGGCCTTGCGCGAGGCGTTTGCGGCGCTGGACACTGAGAAGGCCGCATCCTCGTCGAAGCCGAGGGTCCTCGTTAACACGTTCGACGAGCTGGAGCCGGACGCGCTGGCGGCGGTGGACGAGATCGACATGCTGAGCATCGGGCCACTGATTCCGTCCTGGTCGTTCTCTGGCACCGCCGCTCCCAAAGACACCGAGACTGGCGCCGGCGGCGACATCTTCAAGCCAGACGACAAGGGGTACATGGAGTGGCTGGACTCGCAGCCGGAGTGGTCGGTGGTGTACGTCTCCTTCGGGAGCTTGCACCGCTTCACCAAGCGAGAGCTGGAGGAACTGTCGGCGGGCCTGGACGAATGCGGCCGGCCGTACATGTGGGTGGTGCGGCGGGACAATAGGGAAGAGGGGAACCTACGAGAAGGGAGCGGTCAAGGGATGGTAGTGGAGTGGTGCTCGCAGGTGAAGGTGCTGTCCCACGCGGCGGTGGGCTGCTTCGTGACCCACTGCGGGTGGAACTCGATGCTGGAGAGCCTAGCGTGCGGCGTGCCGACGGTGGGCGCGCCGCGGCTGTCGGATCAGAGGACGAACGCGAGGATGGCTGACGGCGCGTGGGGGACCGGGGTGACCGCGGAGCTCAGCGAGGACGGCGTGGTCGAGGCCGGGGAACTGAAGCGGTGCGTGGAACTGGTGATGGGGGAGGGGGAGCGAAGCAAGGAGAAGAGGAGGAAGGCAGAGCAGTGGAAGGAGAGAGCCCGGGCGGCCGTCAGCGAAGGAGGGTCGTCGGATCGGAATCTGACGGCATTCCTTGAGGACATCGGAAAAGCGTCGTAAAGAACCATCAGTGGCAATCAATATTTAGAATAAATAAACCTTTTTTTTATTTTCGATACCGAACATTTGTCGTTGATGACGTGATGCAACTCTTTTGTTGTGTCTCGTGGGTTCAATCTGATCACATTTATCTCACCGTCCGATGGAACGAATCATCATTGATCTCGTCAAGATTCCAATCGCTACATACCAGATCGATGGGACCCATACGTGACCCTGTTGCCGCCCGGACAGCTGAAACCGCACCCCTCGCGTCGTTCTCTGGGTCGTCACGTGAGTGGGAAGGAGGCGGCACTCGCTCGGAAAACAAAGGCGCCGATGAATATCTCACCGTCCGATGGAACCAAGCATCATTGATCTCGTCAAGATTCCAATCGCTACACACCAGATCGATGGGACCCAGACGTGACCCTGTTGCCGACCGGACAGCTGAAACCGCACCCCTCGCGTCGCTCTCTGCGTCGTCACGTGAGTGGGAAGGAGGCGGCACTCGCGCGGGAAAACAAAGGCGCCGATGAAATGGGAAGAAGACTCAAAAAGGGCACTCTCCTTTAGTCTTCCCCTTCTGTCTCTCCTTCGATCTTTCGAGGGTACAAACGAAAAAGAGAGGAGCGCACTCTTTTCCGCCACAGGTCATCGAGACTTCAAGGTTCTCGAGCAAGTCCAACAGGCCTTGCCCAGTCGCTGCAGTCGGAGTTGTTCATGTCGTCTTGGGTTCCCCTCCGAATCCCCAGTTGGAAGCCAAAATCGGTAAGGTCTTGATCATCTCTGCTTTATGTCTTAGATAGCCGTGAGATCCGGTTGATGTAGGCATACTCCATTTTGGCCACTAATTTGAATTTCGAAAGGGATGGCTGACTTTAGAGGAAGATAGTGATGCTCAATGAGGATTAGAAGAATGAGAAGATAATTCAAGGGCATCAATTGCCCTGATATGGTGTTATTGGATAACAGGACAAAATGATTTTATATTGACGCAGATCTATTATTTGGATTTCTCAATTTTAGTGTGCTAAAAACCTGATGGTATGGGATGGTTGTATTTTTGTAGCACATTCTTGTATCATACAAAATTGGTTCTTTTCTAAATCACATTAGGTTTCGACTGTATTGGTCTGCTCTTAAGGTACTGTACTTTGTAGAGGAAGTTAATTCTGATAAGTCTGCAGCAATCAATTATTGTTGTTAGTTTCTACAGACTAAGTTTCTTTAGACCGGCCAAACTTGTAGTCAACTGACTTTTCTTTTCCCTGCTAGGAGAATAAATGTAAAGTCATGCATATATTGTGAAGTTAGATCTGTAGACAATTTGAATACACAAGTTTGATCAATAGTGTCAGGTATATGCATAATAAATGCAAGAGAATAAGTAGGACACATTAATATTAGAACTAAATGATCGAATGTAAAGGTCAAAGTAATCGCTCTTCTAGAAAAGTCTAACTCAGTAGTTCTCATGGAGGAAAATGGTATGCTATTATCAGAGTAGTATGATACTTGCAAGAAAAATGATATAGTATCGCACGGAAATATATTGCTTGGAGATTATAACAGTCATCGCATATCTTTGAGGACTACGAATTGCTGGTTTGATGAAATCCAAGATGAAACTACGACGGAAGAACATGATATAATGTTGCTATTAGTTTAGCTAAGGAGATAAAGATGGAGTAGAACAAAAGTATTACAAAAAATTGGCCAGGATTACTGAAATTGGCCTTACTATTCAATAAGAAATTGGACTACCAAGATTATATTGTCTTAAAGAAAGCTATGATGTTTTCTCCTTATTTTGTTTTTCTTATTAAAGAAAGCTATGAATGGCTGATCTTGAATACTCTTGTATTAGGATGGTTCTCTAGCTGAGTCCATACCTTGTCCCAGATAATTCTAACATATGTACGCATGACTGTATTGTTGGAAGTGAGGCATTGCCCAACATGTCTAGTGAACTCACTAACAGAGAAAAGGATTAGGTGTTTTATGATGGTCTCAAATTTAAATCTACAAGTGAGTTGACTCAACCCAAAAAATCAGAAATAAAAATATATTGTTTGACAATAAGAGCAAAAGAGAGCATAGAAAGAAGTCAAAACAAATACATCTTAATCTGTCAATGGTGATGATCTGGTGGTTGGTAGATGTTGTGATGGACGGTCATGGATGCTTGAGTAATGACTATATTTTAATACATGAGATCCTGTAAGAAAAAGGTCCAATAAACTAGATTGTCAGATTCTTGGTAGCTTTGATCTGCTGACAACTTTACTGGAAATTTAACCTGGACGTAGTAGTGTGGCTTGTATGTTCCACCTTGAGTCAATGGAGAAGGGTATATGACTTGAGTCAGAGGGAGCATGGAATACCATACTCAGGTTTATATTAAGAAAAAAAGAATGAGAAGGAAAAAACTGCAGATGTGCAAACAGAAACTGTTGAACTTGGGTTGCCAGTAGGTATGCTTCCATATCTTAATATATTTCAGTCAGTATACCTAAAATAAATAGATGTTGTGGGAGATGAACTTGGGTTGGTGGTAGATGTGCTGCCAAATTTTAATATATGTCAGCCGGTATACCTGAAATAAATAGATGCTGTGAGAGACACCTCTCCTTATATTGCATCGTCAGCAATATACATCAGGGTTTTGTCCAGTACACTGAAACTATGATCCTTGCATCTAATTTCCTGGAATCAGCTGACAATGCTGTCATAGACCTTCTATCGTATTCTACAATGAGATATGGTGGACTAAGACATGTATGCATCAGATCTTCTAATATGTCACTAAATCATACCCTAGTGTCATTTGATTTTTTTTTTTTTTTTGATTTATCTGCAGGGAGGATCAGTAAGTCCCAAAAGACAATACTAGCTGTAACATTGATGTTTATTTTCATTGTAGTGCAAGATTATGGTATTTTAAGAATAGTCATTTGATTTCTTTTCGCTCTATAGGCATATATATGCTCCAAAGTACATACTAGCTGTAATTTTGATTTTTTTTTTCATCGTAGTGTAAACTTTTTGTGTTCCGCTAAATAGTTTCTTTGTATTACTTCTGTCAGGTAACATTTGCAAGGATTTTGTTGGTCTAACAACGCTAACATACAAAATCTTGACAGGGACGGCAGTATGTTTGCACAAACCTCTGGACTTCTATTCTTTGTCAGCATGGTATCATTCCCACTAAATTTAGCTTTCTTGTAAATTTGTTCTGCTGTTGTGGTTCACCCACCATGTTAAACCCATATGTTTCTAAATTTACTGCTCTTCAAGGAAATGATCAGATATTTCGTAAAGGTGCCCTCTGCGAGAGACATCTTGGGTGAAGTAATGGACTCGTTGTTGCTGATGATTCTGCACGGACGAAGGTGAGTTTTTAAGTTGCTGATGGAATGACTACTTGCATATCAAACTGATGTCGCATGTTTATTTCACGCAAGTCGTATTAGAAGCCATACTACCAATCAGGGATGTTTTGCATATCACATGCTTATTGCATATCTTCTTTCGAGTATACTTCCTGCCATATGAATTTGATAACTCATCAATGACTTGTGATTGTTGTCCCCTTTGTCATTAGCCAAAGCTGCTCTTACTTAAGTTGATGTGTTCTTATTTCTTTGGTGTTAAAGCAAACAAAGCTGACAAAAAGAAGATGAATCGTTTTCCAAGGATACAACAACAACAACAACAAAGTCAAAAATCATAACTATCGGAGGTGAGGTGGTCATATGAATCTTTTATCGTCTACAATTGTCTCCCATAGCCAGCGATGAAGGAAGGGACTTTCCCCACATTGCAGCAGCAACGTGATAGGTAGGTGGCCTTCATAAAGGTGGAGGCCCTCTTTTCATTCGACAGGTAGATCTGTAGTCGCAGTCGATCGCAATTTCTTTCCACTTCCTTGGAAGGGGGTAAAACTACTTACCATCGACTGCTTCCTAATCGTGCACTCTTCTTTTTAGTTGGTCAGTGGCTTAAATGTGCATGCAAACTATCTAATTTTCTGCGCCATTGAAGTTTGTCCTTTGTCTTGTTCCACAGGAACAGTCTTTAAGCATCTGCTTCCGTGCTCTGTACCATGCAGAGACAAGTTCTGTACCGTTTACAGCAACGAGGACTCCGTGCAGATGCCCGAAAACTCACCCTCCGCAGCTCATCGGAAATAGCCAGTATGTAAGAGCTGCCATTCTCTCACATCGAAGTCTTTTCCTAACTTTATGAGGTAATCGATTGCATGATTTATGATTGTTGTCAACAGAATTGTTTGGAGAGCGACACAAAAATCCAAGGAAATGAAAAGACGTTCCTCCATCCACCTCGTCCTTTTGCGCTTTCTTTTATCAATGCCCATCTGGTATACGATGATACTGTGGAAGCAAATGGGATTCGGTGAACATGGGTGGGAATCATTGGATCCTTCTCGATCTGACATCGTTATTCCACGACGAGTACCTGATGAAATGCGCTCAAACGAGGAACTAACTGCTAGGCCGAGTTGGGACAGACTTCCACCGATGAAGATGCTAATCCATGTATGTATGCATTGGTGCAACGTATGTGAGTATCGGTGTCATATAAGGTTTTTTTATCAATTTTTATGAATTAAATTTAGGTCGATCTATCCATCCATCCATCCATCCGCTAGCCAGGTTTTATGTACATATGAGAGTGTGACTCTTTCTCTCTATTGCCGCAGGAGCGAATCAATACGGCTTATGGCCGCCCCTCTTAACTCGTCCTCGACTCGGTGGGCCCCACGGCCCAGCTGGGTTGCAGCCCTTTCCGTGGACGACACGCAACACGAGAGAGAAACCCATGCACGCGACTTGCGGCACGACGTCAACGTCACGAGTTGGACTCCACCGTTAACGTGATGGAGCCGCGGAGTTAACGCCCTCATGTGCCGCTGCTGCCGTTCCTCGTCGGAACATCAAAGCGGGGCGGGGCCCGCCGCATGTGCAAGGTAGGTGCTTTAATCGACGGCGATGCCCTTCTTCCTATTCTCCGCTAAGCGTGGTGGGCAAGTCGATCACCAAGTCAACACCGGCATCATCATCTTTGTCACCGCCGCATAAAGAATTAGGCATGCGGCGAAAGAAGCTCTCAATCATCACCGACTGGTTCTCGATCCAACCAATAGAGGAATTCCCACATCCAAACCCACATGCTGCATCTCAGTACTTGATGTAGAATGCGTCCGGCTCAAGGCTTTCTCCTACTGAATCCAAAGCTTGATCTACAGAAACGATGGAGATTGAGAAGATTTTAGCAAAAGAAGGCGGCTTTACGTGATATAAACCCAATCGAGAGTAATCCATCGGTGTTCATAATATGAGAAATACAAGTGAGAAGAACAAACAAAGTATAGCAAGAAGATAGTGATGCCACAATTTGATCTGCATGTCTGCAATCTCTCATGTTCTCTATACATACATTTGACGCTGCACCCTACGATCTCGATCTGTCAACCATTTATTCACAAGCCCAAACCATTAAATTACTGTGGAGAGGTTCCTCCCCTTCCTCCTGCTCTTCCCCTTCGTTTTGCACAGTGTCCGCCGATTCTCTGAGATGTAGTGGTAGGAAATGCTAATTGGCGGAGAATAATGACGGTAAGGATTGCTGCCTGATAATGGAGGAGGAGGAGGAGGAGGAGGCTGGCAATCAACGAATGAATTAATAGAAAGGAGGGGGAGGAGGCGAGGCGTATGTGACTCCGACGACGGGTGGCAATGGAGCTTCGTAGTAAGGTGTTGGCGGAGGTGGTGAGGTCTCCGGTGGTCCTGTACATGGTGGAGGTGGGGGTGGAGATGGAGGTGGTGGCGGAGGGGGATAAACTGGTGGAGGTGGTGGTGGCGGCGATGGAGGAGGCGGGGATGGGGGTGGTGGAGATGGAGGTGGAGGGGACGGTGGAGGCGGAGGAGGTGGTGACGGCGGTGGCGGAGATGGGGGAGGTGGTGACGGAGGTGGAGGTGATGGTGGAGGCGGGGAAGGTGGCGGCGGTGGGGGAGACGGCGGAGGCGGGGAAGGTGGTGGCGGCGGGGGAGAGTATACCGGTGGGGGCGGAGACGGCGGAGGCGGGGACGGAGGCGGAAGCGCCCGCACGAACGGCTTGCACCGGAACGAACTACAGTCCACCGGGTGCGACAAGAACGACCCGCACTGCTTGCCCGACCGCTGCAACGGCCGCTCGGGCAGGCAGTTTCTCCGGTCGTCGAACGACTGCACCTTCAAGCACGACGGCGGCTCGCCGGTGAAGAAGTTGTAGGAGAAGGTGAAGTTCTGCAGGTGCGGGAGCTCGCAGATGGACTCTGGAATGCACCCTGACAGCAGGTTGTGAGCGACGTCCAGCTGCTCGAGGCTGACCATGCCGCCGATCTCCTCCGGCAACGGCCCCAGCAGCTGGTTGAAGCTGACATCGAACACGGTGAGCTTCTTGAGAAGGCCGATCTCGGGCGGGAGGCAGGACCGCAGCCCGTTGTTCATGAGGATGATCTCGTTCAAGGTGTTCGACATATTGCCGATGCTGGCCGGAAAGCAGCCGCGGAAGCGGTTGTTGGCGAGGACGATGACGGAGACAGGGGAGTTGCCGAAGTTGTCAGGGATGTCGAAGGCGAACCGGTTGTGGTTGATGAAGATGGCGTCGAGGGGCTTGTCGAACAGCTCGCGAGGGACGCCGCCCTCGAACTCGTTGAACCGGATGTCGAGGAATTTCAGCGACGGAAGCTCAAGGAGGACCCCGGGGAACTTGCCGGCGAAGCGGTTGTTGCTGATGTCGATCTCGAAGAGACGAGTGAGCTGGCAGAACTTGTGGGGGACGGTGCCGCAGAAGCGGTTGGAGTTGATGTGGAAGAGGGCTAGATCGGTCAAGAGACCGAGCTCCTCAGGTAGGTACCCGGCAATGTCGGCGTGGTTGAGGTCGATGCCGGCGACGACGGTGAGGGAGCGGTTGCAGGGGAGCGAGGCGCAGTAGACGCCGTAGTAGTGGCAGACGTCGGGGCCTACCCAGTTGCCGGTGAAGTTGTGGGGATCGGAGAGGATGGCCTGCTTCCAAGCCTGCAGAGCGACGTAGGCGGCGCGAAGGCGGGGGTTGGCGAAGTGGAAGGACGGGTCGACCGTCACCCGCTCGCCGCGGTCGCCGTACTCGTCGAGGTAGTACAGCAGCTGCCGCCTACGGATGAGTCCGGCCTCGGCGTCCGTGAGGCCATGGCGGCTGAAAGCAGCCGCTCTCACCGCCGCAAATGCCGCGGACGAGACGACGAAGAGGAGGAAGAGGAGATGCGTCGCTGATCCGCTTCTTCTCCTCATCTCATTCTGAAGACAAAAATCACGCGTATGGAGGGGAGAAGGAGATCCAAAGAGGGGAGGAGGAGTGGGGAGAGCAGGGAAAGGCGTTCGTTCTCAAGGTGTTCGGAGGAAAGCGTAGGAAAGGAAGAAGAAGACCGAGGACAGCTGAAGCACAGCTCAAAGCCCACCCAACAACAATGAAGGCGTTGCTTCTGGCGTCCGTACTCGGCTCCTCGCCTCCTCTGTGCTCCGCATGATCATATACGGACGGTGCCCCCTCAACCTTATTAATAATGAGCGGCTCGCCGTTCGCTCCTGTTTACTCCCAAAGATGCCGCGTTCCCGTCACTCGCGGTGGGCTACCCCAGCGACTCTTCCTCTGGAAGCCAACTCGCTCGGAGTTGGTGGAAGGCGTTAAAAGATGAATGCTTTTGATGCTATAAATAAAGAGAGGAGGATTCGCTCACGACGCTTTTCCGAACGAGTGGTAGCATTGGTGGGGATTAGAATAAGCAAAAGGCCAAAAGGGGGTTCGACGCGGCAAGCATCGTTAGGCGGTAAGAAGACCGCGGTTGCTCGGAAGCTCAAACCCGGTTTAATTTATGGAAAGAAAAAAAGAAGACTCGTAGGCCGGTTTTATTTATCGATCGATGGAATTGGACCGGCGCACGGAACGCGGGCGGGGGGGCAATTCCGTCATCATGTGGTCTAAAATGCATGGATCCATCCATGCATGCATGGCGATGCCGATGTCGATGTCGATGTCGATGTCGATGTCGACGTCGACGGGCGACGGCATCACGCAACAGGCGGGGCCCTTCGAGGCCCACCATCCCATGTGAGCGGGGCCCACATTTCGCGCGGATCCCCGTCATGACCCCTGTTACGAATCCAGCCCAAGATTTGGTAGCCACCCCGCTGCAATCAAACTCCTAATAGGATTATTACGGTAGTAATTAATGGCCAGTTCTGTTCTCATCTCCCTTCTCTTAGATCTTAAACCAAAGAGTTAATGACAACCGGAAACATAATGCCGGATCCAACTAACGCAATGGACCACAGTCGACGAGCACTGCAGCTGAGAAAGAACATTGATGAAGATAAGCAGTTGGAATTTTGGAGATTGGAGGCTAAGCAATTGTGATGCGGATGCAAAACGTATTGACGTGGGATGCCAGTCGACAGCTATGCCACATATGTTCTACGATAAGGATCGATTCGGCTGCTTTGGAAGGAAGGAAGGAAGGAAGGAAGGGTTCGTAAGGAAAGCATGCATGATTAGTGGAGTTTTGAGGGTGCAAGATAAACATGGAGGGAGGGAGGGAGGGAGGGAGAAGCAGATGTATTGGGCGAGTCACAACGCATACATGGAGCCTACTATAACTACAAAAGCGTGTCACAGGTACCCTCCATTAAACAAAGGTTGAAAGCTTCCAAACGAGGGTGGGCATGTAGTTGTATTCCATTAATCTTTCTTCCGTGGCTTCTCCTCCTCCTCTCGTTCCTCGGTAACGTTTACTTTCGACGGTAGGCGTAGTTTCTTCTTAGCTCAGTAGTGTCGTAGACATGTTAAACGAATCCTTGATTCCAAGGTCAGCTTGGTCTTACACAAACACACACACACACACACACACACACACACAGAGAGAGAGAGAAAGTAGAGTGAAGGTTAAGGGGGGGGAGGAAGAGCGGAAATTACGATGGGAGGCGAATTAAAAGATGCCGCAGAAGGCGTGGAAAGTGGTGTCGGTCGTCGTCTCACTCTCTCTCTATCTCTCTCTCTCTCTCTTCACGGATGTGGGAAAGGGAAGGAGAGAGACGAGGCGATAAGTAAACCCGTGCAAGGGTAAGCAGTGAACACTAATGGGAACTTGGAAGGGAGAATGGGAGCCAATCATGTTGATGATGATGATGATGATGGCGACGAAGATGGCATGTCCATCAGTCATCACCATGTATCATGCTGTCAACCTTTTTTTCTTTAACATTATCCTTATATATTTCAAAAATAATACATTTGTCTGTATAGATATAATATTATCAAAACATGCTATGATGTAGAGATTCAGATCCAATCGAAAACTACTTCTATGCTGATCATAAGCTCAAGTGTCATAAAAATATTGTTTGTTTGAATGACACACATAGGGACTTTCTATAATAAACTAAAATAATCATTGAATCAAGAAAATAAATACTATAAAAACTAATTACATGAACCACCTTATTATTATTGAGTCATGGGATTATCGTTCAATCATCAGCATTATGATTATAAGATAATAACTCACGTGAATATTAGAGATTACTTTCCCGAAATAGAGTCAATATTCAATATACAATATTCATATTGTGTATTTATCATATTCTGTATCATATATATATATATATATATATATATATATATATATATATATATATATATATATATATATATATATATATATATATATATATATATTCGAATATTCAAACTTTGACTCTTACGAGCCATCGAGGATAAATATGTTACTGTTGGAATATAATCAAGACACGTATAAAACCAAACAATAAGTTGACAGCACGATACATGGTGGTGACCGATGGCCATACCGTCATCACTCCCACCATCGTCATCGTCATCATCATCAGCATGGTTGACTCCCATTCATCCTTCCAAGTCCTTTCCCACCACTAGAGAAAGAGAGACGATGGGCGACACCACTTTCCACGCCTTCTACGGCTCCTTTGTCGAATCATCAGCATTTTAATCACGATGAGGTTTGATTTCAGCATAACATCAAGAAGAAAAAGAAAAGAATGAAGAAGAAGAAGAAGAGCATGGTGGAGGCCATACAATAGGCCAGTTTTGGGCAGAAGAATGACAGTGTAGGCTTGGCTAACATGTGTTTGTGCGTTGGAAATGGGGTGGGATGCTCTCTTGTTTGTCTATATGGAGAACTCATCTGCAATTCCCAGTTCGAGTAGCAGTAGCGAGGCAAGGAAATATCACACAAACTTAGAGATTTACATGCCAATAATGCCTTGCATGACTTGGTTTTAAGGTGGCTTTAAGAAATAGCCACTAAACTTATAATTAAAAATCAAATTTATTCAAAAGCTCTCTTACAAATTAATAATTAATAATAAATTGAGATATATATTTTTTTTGTACTCGAACTAAAGTGGGATAAGTGATATGGCTTCTTCTCTTCCGGATGTGTTAAATCCTCCAAAGAAAATCAAATCTATCAATTTTACTAAGTCAAATTGATAATCAAATTTGATTTTATAATATATATATATATTTTATATATATATTTATATATTTATATGTATATTTTTCACATGCATGTGTACATGGTGTAGATATCATGTAGATATCTCAGGACACTTGCGTTCTTATGAGGCATCAACTGCGCGTGAGATCATCGAAGGCCCTCCGGATGTCGTCATGGACGCTTCGATCGTTGAGCTCGAGGTAGCGGTCGAGCAGCCTCCCCATGAAATCCATGTCGGGCTTCTCCCCCAACTTCACGTGGTTCGCCTCCATCATCTCCATCATCGACTGCCGGAAGTCGAAGTAGGGTTCCTTCGAGTACTTGACCACGGCCACGCCGCGGGACCTGGGATAGCTGGGGCTGCGGATGTAGTCTCCCGTGGGCCTGCCATCGGTACTGCCTCTGTTGCCGTCGTCGTTGCTGTTCGGATGATGATCGTGAAGGGGGTCGGACCTCTCGACGACTAGATCGGCGAGGGAGACGTCCACGCCGGAGTCCGGATCGTTCCTGGAGTCGAAGGACAGGGTTTTGGGGCGCTTGCAGCTGCTGAAGAACCACTCCGCCATGATGGTCGGTGAGGGGCTTGTCTTCCTCGGAGGAAAGCTCGGGTTATAGAGAGAAGGGAAGGGGAATTGCACCGAGGAAGAAAGCAGTGATGAGTGTATCCAGGATGAGATGTGCTGCTGCTTCTCGGTGTCTCCATCGGTACGTGCATGGGGAGGAACAACGGAATGTACCTTCTGGCAATCTTCTCTTGGATGCGGTGAAGTGGGTGAAGGATTTAGGCTAAGAAGGCAATAGATATTGGCAGAATGGATCAGAGTGCATCGATCTTTGTTGTGTGTACAAGATCTGCAAGGAAGAGAGGTAGTAGATCTTCGTACGTAGGAATTGCACTGCAAAATAGGGACCGGGGATGACCGAGCTGTATGGTTGACTCTAAAGTCAAACTGTGTGCTCATAATCAACATATCCAATAGAAAGATCAACATCAAAATTTGAGATTTTCGAAGCCGAATTCGATCATTTAGGTTTGGGATTCAGCTTACGATTTAATCTCCATGAGACCAACAGTGAGTGCGAGTGACTACTTTTGCTCCTTAAACTTATTTAAGAACCAACAACAAATAACATCCAAAATAAAAAGAATATTATTTTTTATTTTTCATTTCAATGCTAACTAAAACATCAGAAGGATAATACAGAGAAACTCATCCCACCTTATTCTTTATACAGTTTGACCACATCAAACTTCTTATATATACATTAAGTCAAACTAATTTAATTATTATTAACATTCACCATATTATTTGAACGTTAGAAAGACTATAGGAGCACTGATAAATACGTTTAGTTTTCTTTGAATACGAGAATCAAGACCTTATTAATCTCATGGTCATACTTTATCCTCATAAACACCTCTTAGGCTCCTTGAAAGGGTAAAATCATACCAACTTATTTGTACTTATGCTAATGACAAAAAAATAGTGATTCATTAAATATTATTAATCTTATATTAATATGAAATAGTGGGCTTGGGAAAGTGGCAACTTAACCATTCTAAAGTGCAGTCAACTTTCAAAGTAAGGCAGCGGAAACAAGCTTATACTAATAGAAAGGTGGCAAATGCTTTCCTTGGATCACAAGAAATGTATAAGACTCGGTGGACTATTTTATGCTTCAAGGCACTGTCTTTGTGCCACTCATCACACCAAGTTAACCCCCTCCTACTCATTGATTTTGTTTATTTCATGTGTGTTTGATGAAGATTTCGAATTGGGTGAATCCGAAAGGCTGAGATCGATAGGAAATGATTTGATATAAATATATATTAAATTCTTGACGTATTCGCATGTAAGATTGTATTGAAATATTATATAGATATCGATTAAACACCGAATAAAATAGAGATGGCTAAGACAAAAAAATAAATATCTTGATTGATTTACCATAAATCTCATAAGCTCAATCTTGTAGGTGAGATGAACAAAAGGTCTTGTGTTTTTAATATTATTATTCTATAGATGACATTAATGCAAATATATTCATAAATTTGTCTTCTCCGTCACATAATATTGTCTTTATATACTACATAATAAAATCTATAGGTTTGATTCGGAATTCAATTTTTCAAAATCAAAAATTGAATCACCTAAATTATCAGGTTTTGATTCAGGTGGTTATGGTTCTGATTTGAATCATCAATTTTTATTACATTTAATTAAAAATAATTTAAAAAATATGAAAAAAATTAATAAATAATTTATTTTTCTAAAAAAATTGATGTAAAACTATAATAAACAAAGTTGATGTAATATATATATATATATATATATATATATATATATAATTTTTTAATCAAACTAAATATCTTTTTTGAAAAGAAAATTAGAATTATAAAATTTTTAGTCAAACTGAATTTCTATATGACATCCCAGATTTATATATAAAAAAAAATTACAGAAGATTATTTTCTTTAAATTCAATTCCTTATCTTTATAATACTAAATATTTTTAACTGAAAAAATAATTAAGTGATGAAAAAATCTATTCCACCCAAAACCATACATCTATTATAAAACAGTGAACCACTTTTAATTTTAAGTTCTGTACACATCATAGATTAGGTGGTGGATTATCAAATTGGAGTTAGAATTGGATCAGTTTTATTATATTATAAATAAAATTTGGATCTAAAGCCCTCCTATTCTATTAATTTTATTATTAATTATTTACATTATTGCAATAGTTTTACCGATCCTTTTTTTACGAGGAAATATTTCGCAAATGTATATTATTTGATCGGGGGTTCATATTGACCGTCCGATGCTCCATGGACGGACGTGATGGATCGCCCAAAGCTAGGCGGCCCAACAAGCAGGCTTGTAAATGGGTCGGATATCTAATCGTAACAGGTTTGATCCGTTTTCGAGTTGAATCGGGTTTGCGTTAGATTCTGAAACCCTATATAAAGCCGAATGCTGTCGACCAAAACCTAAAGCGCCCATCACAACTAACTCATTTTGCTTCTTGGAATCCGCCGAGCTCATCGGGGCCGCCGCCGTCTTCGTCTCTCGAGTCTAATCTCTTCCTCTCTATCTCTCGATCGCCCATGGCGGACGGAATCGAAGAGGCGGCGAACAGCGTCTCCAATCTCTCCGTTGCTAACACTCTCGCCGCGGAAGCCCCGAGCAAGAAGTAGTCCCTTCGGTTACTCGGTCTCTTTCCCTCTGTTGTGCTCTACTGATTGGTCATTATTCTCTGTTCTTTTATCTTTTTCAGTGCTCTGAAGAAGGAACTGAAGAAAAAGAAGAAGGAAGAGGAGAACCGGCTGAAAGAGGAAGAGAAGAAGAAGAAGGTTCTTGTTTTGTGCCTGCCGATTTCTTTTCTTTGAATTCTTTTTTTGTGTACTTCTTTGCTTTGGTTGATGTTCTAAAAAGACCTAATTTTGCTGCTGATTGAGAAAAACCTTACTCGGTATTCAATATGCCGAAAGCTGGTCAAGAAAAGTTGGCCTTTGGAATCTAAATGTATTCTAAGTTCTCACTTTTTATTGCTTAATTTTCAGGTTGCTGCAATGCCACAGTCGCAGAAGCTGTCGTCAGCGGACGATGAGGATATGGACCCAACGGTTCGTTTGGCCTCCCTTTTCTTTAGCAGAAAAATAGGAGATTTTAAGCTTCTTTGGTTTGAATGTCTCAATCTCGGTGCATACTCTTTGTCACAGCAATATTATGAAAATAGGTTGAAAGTCCTTGCATCAGTAAAATCGGCTGGCGGCAATCCTTATCCTCACAAGTTTCAAGTATCCATGACTATTACAGAATATATCGAGAAATATAGAGTTTTGAATGAGGGAGACCACCTTAAGGATGCTGAAGTCAACATTGCAGGTAGTGTTGCTGTCTGGTATGATTACTGTACAAGTATTTGATTTACATGCTTCTTCTGGTAGCTATTGTTGATTGTTCACTGGAGTTGTTGCTTATTTTAAGGGAGGATTATGAACAAGCGAACATCTTCATCAAAGCTTTTCTTCTATGACTTGTATGGAGGTGGTCTAAAAGTGCAAGTGATGGCTGATGCTAGGTATCACTTGCTGAGATCAATTTCTAGTTTTGGCCCATTTCTTCTTCTTCTTACCATATTTGTTTCTTCAGCTAAATTTAACCACTGATGAATACTGGGACAGAGCTTTACTATTAGGGTTGAACTTGGAATGGAACTTAACAGTCATGTATTCGGCTCATGTTCTTTCTCTATCTTATAGTTGGCATTGAGGACTTGTATTACCTTTATTTGGCTAGTATAAAGTACGAACACATGCTATGCGTACAATCATCACTTTTTTAACTACATGCTGTGGAAATATACTGTTCTGCATTTTTTTGTTCTCTGTAAAGAAAGCCTTGTGTATCAGAATATCTTATAATATTTGTACTTATTGCATATTATCCATTACACATTGAATGGACCCTCATCACTAGCTAAAAAGGGTGATATGTAATACCCCGATTGGTCTAAAGTGGGCATGATTAAGATTGACTTTTAAAGGTTTAATGAGTGTCTTAATATCATTTTTAGTTTAAATATTTTGGTCAGTGGTTTGGGCCAAACGAAGTTGATAGGTCAGTTAGTCTATTAGGTACATATCGTGACATTTGATATCAGAGCCGACATAGTATTCAAGTATGGTGAGGGGGCTCGAGTAGGAAAATATTATCCGTGGATGGAGTCAGAGAACTCGCCACGGTGTAGAGTCACCACTGGGCTATGTCTCACATGCACCATGCTAGAGTTTGATCTGGGCTATGCTGGGTCTTGATGAAGCTGTCAAGCCTTTGAGTGGGAAAAATTATAATACCTCGATTAGTCGCACATCGAAAGTGGGCAAAATTAAGATTGACTTATAAGAGTTTGATGAGTGTACTACTATCAACTTCAGCATAAGCATTCCTGGCCAATGTTCTGAGCCAATCGAAGTTGATAGACCAGTTAGCCCATTAGGCTCGGGTTATGACATGGTACCTATGCTACGTAGAAGTGTTTCTTCAAAAGATTCACATAGCAAATCTGAAGCATTGTATCTATTCCAGACACGATAGAGAGAGAGAGAGAATACCATGATTGCCTTTATCTCATACCTTCATGCTTTGTCCTCACCATGTCTTTGAGAAAGTTACTGAAGGCAACTTTTGTTGATTAAATAGGGACTCAAGACTGATAATTGATTTTACTTTTCATGGAATCCAATGATATAATGTTGATACAACTAGGCCTATCACATACATCAATTTCATGTATGCATCTTAACTATATTGTTTAAGCGGTGACTGACATCAATCTTGCATCATGCAGTCAGTATAGTTCGCATCTCTTTTTTCTTTCATGAATAAAATAATACGTTATGCTAAAATATTTGCTTTTACTTCACCAAAGACTGTTGAATATCTTGATTTTACTGTTAACTAGAGAGTCAGATATGGATGAAGTTGAATTTGCAAAATACCATTCTGGTGTGAAGCGTGGTGACATTGTCGGTATATGTGGTTATCCAGGTTGGTATCATTTTATTTAGGTACTAAAATAGTCTTACAATAATTAGAGGACTCTTTCTGGTATCATTTTTATTTTTATTGATCTTCCTGTTAAAATCAGGGATATAAATCTCAGTCCAATATCACAGATTGGTAGTGCTAATATATCGGGTGATATATATGTGCATATAATCTGTTAACATTGAATAAATCAACTAGAAAATTTGTAAAATGAATGAAATTCAATTAGAATCGTAGATATGGCAACACTAGTTGTGTTCTGCAATACAATTTTGAACTAATTCAAAATTTGTTGGTATTAAAATTCACCTTTCATGAAGCAAGAAAACTCAATGTAACTTAATATTCATTTTCTAGCAAGGTTTGATGAACCATATTTATTATGCGGAACTTGATCTTTTAACATGTTTTGATTGAAGATGCTCTCTCTCTACAAAGCTCTGCATAGAATCAAAAGTTTAACAGGTTGATTGTTTTCAGGATTGGCCTTAATCAATAATCTAGATTTTTAAAGGAAAACACCACTAAAATTGAAATCAAATCAGAGAATACTGCTTTTTGAAAAATGGCGATTACAACAAGACGTTATGGATCCTGAAGTTTTCTTTTTGTTTTTTTTGGGCTCAAAGCTGCAACATTAGCCTGGGAAAAGGAACTTGTACTGTCCTTACTTTCTTCATATGCAGGTAAGAGCAAAAGAGGAGAGCTTAGTATTTTCCCGAAAAGATTTACTGTTCTGTCCCCATGCCTTCATATGATGCCAAGGCAGAAAGCTGGTCCTGGCATCGAGAATGCTTCTGTTAAGGTATAAGCACATATAATAACTCTTTGATGCAAGTATAATACTATAAGCTTTAGTTCATATGATCTCATATAATTTGTCTGTTCACTCACAAAATGGTTATGACCACTTCACAGAAGAATGAAGGGAAAGTGGTATCAGATGTTTGGGTTCCTGGAATGACAAGGAATCCTGAAACATATATTCTGAAAGATCAGGTATCTAAAATTTTTTTGGTTTGCTTGAACGATTTTTTCCTTAAATATGCCAACAGCATATATGATACTATGATTTGTGCTTTCCTAGTACATACAATTTTACTAACTGGTGCTATGTTCATGCATATTTTGGGACTGAGGGGGAATTGTTTGTCTACCATTACATGTGTCAGACCAGAGGATCTCTTGATGCTGACATAATATTACTCTGATTTCTGCAATGTCACCCTTTCTTAGTATATTTGTGCTTTCTTACATGCAGTTGACCATTACTTATGTATTTTTCCAAAAGAGCTATGTGGTCAGCATTATTGTTCTTAAAAGTCATATAATGATTGCTTTGATCAGATCATGGCCTATTTTCCATGAAGATCCTTGCAAAATTCAACTGTTCTTTTTTTAATGAAATCATTCTCAATTTTTTGTGTACCAAACAAGGTCAAATCTGCATTTATCTGCTTTGCTGAGTTTTCTTGTGCATAATTAAATTGGATATAATCTGATAGAATTTTATTTCCAAATTCAATCAAGAGGTATATGGGAGAGCCTGGTGTCACGCACTTTATATTCTAGTTGACTGGGATTCAAGTCACAGAAACAACTTCTCTACTAGGAGGGATATTGCTCATTATGTTGACTTTCCCAAGGCCTTGCATTGACAGGATCCTTGTGCATGGGACTGCCGCTTAAATGAAATTGATTGAACAAATCAAATTCTTATGCTATTTAGTCTTATGTCTTAATGTTTGTTTTCAGATACCTTGTGTCTTCTGGGTTGTCTTCTCCCTCAATTGGCACTTGAAATATTTTCATTTTTTCAATGTGTTGCATGACATTTTCTGTATGTTTAGATGAAGATCCTTTTCTGAACTATCAGTGTGTAATATATATTTGGCTTGCACTTTCCTTTCAGATTTTACTATCATTTTGGCAGCTGAACATTGGCTCTATGTTTGTGATCTGAACTTTCATTTAACTATTTTCTGTTTGGTGCAATTTAATTTAACTGAGCAAGGAGGAATGCTGAACTTTTCAATTTTTGGTGCTAGGAAACACGTTATCGTCAACGTTATCTGGATCTGATGTTAAACCATGAGGTTAGACAAATATTTAAGACTCGTGCCAAAATTATCAATTATATCCGGGATTTCCTCAACAAACTTGATTTCTTGGAGGTTGGCTCTAATCCCTCAATGTGTTTGATTTTATGGTAACTTCGATGCAATTTTTTGCTATAAACTTTTGCTTTTCCAGGTGGAAACACCTATGATGAACATGATTGCTGGAGGAGCAGCTGCCAAGCCCTTTGTCACTCACCACAATGAATTGAACATGAAGTTGTTCATGCGCATTGCCCCCGAACTTTACTTGAAGGAGTTGGTTGTTGGTGGGTTGGACCGTGTTTATGAAATTGGAAAGCAGTTTAGGAATGAGGGTATTGATTTGACTCATAATCCTGAATTCACTACGTGCGAGTTTTATATGGCTTTTGCGGATTACAATGATTTAATGGCTCTCACAGAAGAAATGTTATCTGGTAAGAATTGCACCTTCATGTGATTTTTTTTATTGGGTGTCAAAATGATTTCTAGTGTTGAAATTATTGAACAGGAATGGTCAAATCTTTAACCGGTGGTTATAAGATTAAATACCATGCAAATGGAGTGGACAAGGATCCAATAGAGATTGACTTTACTCCCCCATTTAGGTGCGACTGTAAAACAGTTCTTTTGTCTAGTTTTCAGAGTATCCGGATGTAAGAGAATTAAACATACTTGATTCCCTTTTTCAGACGGATTGACATGATCGAGGGATTGGAGACTATGGCTAATCTTTCTATACCAAAAGATATTTCAAGTGAAGCAGCAAACAAGTACTTGTTGGATGCTTGTGTGAAGTTTGATGTTAAATGTCCCCCTCCTCAGACAACAGCAAGGTTATTGGACAAGGTTGACTCTTCCTTCATTCTGTTATCTCACAATTCTTAGCTTAGAGAAGTGACCATTTATTTCTTCTACATGATTGGAGAAGAGCTGTATGGGCGGTGGAGGAATTAGAAAGCAGCATGGGGTAGCAAATGAGACAGAAAAAAAAATCTATCTTCTTTTGATGGAAGAATATAGCTATCTTTATAACAAAAAAAGATCAACCACAAGTCTTTATGTTTCATTCGTACGATTTAATCATCAGTTTTCATGGATGATTATCTGATCGAGTAGATCCTACTTTCATTCTATTAGTGCATGACTTACTAAATTATTTTATATGGACTTGTTCAATAGCTTGTTGGGCATTTCCTGGAGGAGACATGCGTCAACCCTACATTTATCATTAATCACCCTGAGATCATGAGTCCATTGGCAAAGTGGCATAGATCGAAACCAGGTCTGACTGAGCGGTTTGAATTGTTCATCAACAAACACGAGGTATGTGACTTCCATCGTACCTTTTGCTATAAACTAATACATCATTTTGATGATGTTAACATGGCATTCAGGTTTGTAATGCATACACGGAATTGAATGATCCAGTTGTACAGCGTCAACGATTTGCTGAACAACTTAAGGTACTTGTGGAAAATTACTGAATATCATAACTGGGTGTTATTCCTCGTGTCCCTTTGGCTCATGAAATTTGTTAAACTTACCCAGATTCAAAATCAATGTCTAGTTGTAATTTGTTGGTGGTGATATCAGGACCGACAATCAGGTGATGATGAGGCAATGGCTTTAGATGAAACATTTTGTACTGCTCTGGAATATGGCTTGGCTCCAACTGGTGGATGGGGTTTGGGGGTAGATCGCCTTGCAATGTTGTTTACAGATTCTCAGAATATAAAGGTCTCATTTATATCATTGATTCACACTTCTCTTTTATAGTCATGAATTTTTACCAAACTTGTGTTACATCTAGCTAAATGATTAATGAATATACTCAAATATGTGTTGCAGGAAGTTCTGCTTTTTCCTGCCATGAAGCCTCAAGATGAGCCTTTGACGAAAGGTAAGCTGGTATCTCATTGCTCGACTTTGTTCTATGTTGTGAACTTTGATTTGGGTGATGACACTTGGTTTCAAAGTGGATGGTACCTTGTCATGCCCCGGCTTCATTGGCCATAGATTTGTGCATCATCACCAATTAGCGCCAATAATTTGGATGTTCTTTAGCATGTAGACGATGATCCATGTAGCAAAGTTCTGAAACTTGCATGAGTTTTAAATGAGTCAAACAAACACATCACCTCGGATTTTTAAATAGTTCAAGGTGTGGGTAAGTTGATTATGCCCTAGAGACTCGTAGTTGTAGTTGAATCAGTTGTTCAATCAAGTCAAGATGTTACGGTTATCAGACATTCTTTGGAATTGTGTCCAGGTCAACAACTAGCTAAGATGGAGCTTGGTCATACTTACTAATATTGTGTATAACGATAGTGATCCACTATTATTGCAAGCAGACATAGAAAAATATTTCCTTTGCTTAAATGTCAATAATGATTTTTACACCAAATCATTTTAGCTTTTGCAGGTTAGTCTGCGGAAGGATTGCCCATATATTTATTTCGGAGAGGCCTGCAAGGATCGAGAAAATACACTTCTTATCTGAGATTTGGATACTTGAGAGAACACGTTTCATATCTGCACAAATATATTGTCCTCCGTCTCATTTCCTACTGGTGGTGGTAGAAATCTGGTCTGCCAGTATTTATACTGATGTAGTTCTTACCCATCTCGATCGACAGTGACTATCCATTTCGACTACATCTTGTCAATATTATTTGGCGTTTGTTACTGAAACACATTGACAATGTTGGCTTGCTTTTTCTTTTTCTGGCTTGCTAAAGACATTTGTTGGATCTTGTCCGTAAACAAGCGTGACATCAAAAGATATTACTAGATTTATTTGCTTCAGCATCTTGGACTTAAACAGGTGTTCTTATGATACCATAATAGAATTATTATGCAAAATGACTTCAGCAGTATGCAGCTATCACAAACGCTATATTGCTAGTTAGGTTTGTTGTATATTGCTTTAAATAAATATATTTCACGTAATCAATTCTAAGCATGTTGTAATCCTCATCAATCCTGAGGAGCACACGGCTTACACCATTCCTTTGATGGGTTGTCCGTAAAATTACGTTAATGAAATTAGTAGATATTTTGTTTTAGCCTTTAGATGGAAAATCCGATATATCAAGAAAGTGAGAGTAAAAAAAGGTATAAAATTGGAAACAATTATTTATTTCCAAATTAATCATTCGCGGTTTTCTGAAAATAAAATGGAATTGATGCACATTCCAAGAAAAGCTTTGAAGCTTAAGCTCCGCATATGAAGTCAACGCCGACCAAAGTTCGGCTCGGTTATGGAGGTTGTTGGTGGGAAACGGTTCTAACAATTGGACGGTGGGGCGTTGACCCCAACGCGCTTGGATGCCGCGTGTCCACCGTAGAAATGCCTTCGTCGGAGCCAACGAGGGCAGGACCGCCTCCCACGGGATCCCACCGCACGCAATAAAGAGGCTCGACTCGCGGGGCGGAACGGAGTCGTGTGCTGTCTTCGGTTAGGCTCTCGTGTCGCGTGCGTCTCCGGCGGCCGAGAGCTTCTATCCTGCTCGTCTTGCATCCCCTCGGTATGCCCCGTGGCCTCCCTCTGTTCCGTTCGTCTCCCCTGTCGATTCGCTTCTTCCGAGCAATATCCATCGGTTGCATTCCTTTTCCTATAGTCTCTTTACTTTCGGGTTTCGATTCGTCTTCCTTCTCGATCGGGTTTGCAATTAGAAAAGGCGGCCTTGTTTCTGCTCTGCTTTCTCTGTCTCTGCTCTGGAGTTCGATTCCAACGAGCATTTGGGTTCTTTCTTGCAGAGAATCGTCGGTTCATGTGGGGTTTGACCACGACGTTCTGTTGTTCGGTTGTTTCTTCGTTCTTCTCTACTTTCCTCGGGGGTTGTTCGGCAAAGATGGGAGTAGCCGAGATTGCGGAGGCGATCGAGGTCGCGGAGCGGATTCCCAAGGAAGCGAAGCGGATCCTCTATGATTTGGCGTCGGCGTGGGGCGACGTCAAGGACTCCAAGGCGTTGGAGGTGGTGCAGCTCAAGGGGGCGTTGACGAACGAGGTGTACCAGGTCAACTGGCCCACCCAGTCCAAGGACGGCGTCTCCCGGAAGGTGCTGGTCCGGATCTACGGCGAGGGGGTGGACGTCTTCTTCGATCGCGAGAACGAGATCCAGACGTTCGAGTGCATGTCGCAGCACGGGCAGGGGCCGCTGCTGCTCGGTCGTTTCGCCAACGGCCGCGTCGAGGAGTTCATCCATGCTCGCGTACGTTCCTCTTCCATCAAAAACTCCCCCTTTCCCCTCAAAGCTTAATAATTGCTGTTGATTGAAATATTGCATTGCTCCAATTGATGAATCCTGAAATGCTACTTTTACTGTTTGGATAAACTAATGAAGATTAATAACTTAGAAGTACAACTTTATTTATTTATCTCTTTAATTTAATCAATTGATTTCTATATTATCCTTTATGTGATGTGCCTGAGATGCTGTCTGGAGAAACCTTGAAGCATCTTCTGCCTTTCTGGAATCATAGGTTGGGGGGTTCCTTTTTCTCTTGGTTTCATTTTAGATGTTTTGGACTTCATGTGCTTGTGGGGTCTGTTCACTATCTTATGATTTATGCTGTCCCAAATGCTATGCTACAACACATAACCTCAACTTTTTAAGTTGTGGAAAGAGGTGCAATCAGGACCTTATTCCCTGCTATTGCCTGTGGATTGTTAAAATAACGACTAGATCGGAGTCCTGTTTTTGTCAGCTAAATGTCAATTAGCAGCCTGATGGCACATAGAACAATCATGTATCTTGTCATATTCCTTATGTGTGTTCTCATAACATTTGGTTCATTTTGCTTTTAATTTTTGTTCATCGGTAGCCGTATCTTACAGCTTATCTGATTCTTCTTCTTGTTTGGATATTCTTATAAAGGCATAAGGAAACTATTAGTAGAATACCAGAAATTGATTCTTTAGTTTGCCACCTGGGAAGCCCACCACCTAGAATCAATCATTTATCAATGAGCAATCACTGTTTCGGTCGCATCCAAGTTGGGGTGCATTAAAAAAATACCACCATCAGAAAAATATTTAATGTGCTACACATGACTTGATACAGCTTATCCTTATTATACTCTCTTCGGTCAGACTTTTGGCATCTAATCAGGGCAATTCTTTGTCATGGTATCACTGTGAATGTGTTTTTATAAGGAGACGCTCATGAAAAACTTGCTTTAAAAATTCTGCGAAACGCCTTTTTCAAGGGACATTTTTAAGGAGACATTCTTTGTGTTCAAATCTCATGTAAAACGTGCTTTAATTTTTCTGGAACACCTTTTTAAAAATGCATTGTCCTCCACATGTTATGCTTTCTTGTTCCAATAAATTCTAGCAACACATGAGATAATCAAACTTTCTTGTTTTCTGATCAGACAGCTTTGGCTTATTGTTGAAGTTTAACTCATGTATATGGAATAGCAGAAGTTAGGGCTGTGGGAAAATAATCTTTAATGATATGAAAATTTAGTTTTTCATTGTTCTCATACTATTGAGGAAGTACCTGTGGGTCCCTTTGGTATCCAGGAAACTTGCTGATTATTATAACCTCTGTAGATACCTGGCCGATAGTGGAGTCAATCTGGGGAAGTTTTCCTCTAATGCATCTTAAAAGATTGAAGGATGGACCCAGTTATAGTACACATACCACAAGCTTTAATGCATATCAAACTCATGGCAGTCATGTTGTTGTAGTCTTGATGCAGTGGAACAATCTTGACTCTAGTAATTAAAAAAGATAAAAACAGTAGCACAACCAATATATTATGTTTCCTCTCACTTTTAGCCGCTCGCTAGAAGTTATCCACAATAAACAGTTAGCATAGAGCAATGTCATACTCGAAATACTGTGGTGATATCCAAAACATAATCTCAGTGTGGACCCAATTATTGCATTAATATCATGTCCGAGGATATGGAATCCTTCAACATCTTTATTTTAAATGTAGATATAAGGTTAGTGTACTTGCCATGCATGCTCTTAATAGATTGGTCACACAAGTATATATTTTCTATGGTAATACCAAACTAATCCTGATGCTTTTGTTATTTCAGACTCTCTCTGCACCTGATCTTCGTGACCCTGAAGTATCTGCTCTCATCGCATCAAAGTTGAGGGAGTTCCATGTTCTTAACATGCCCGGTCCAAGAAAAGTTTTCTTGTGGGAAAGATTAAGGTATATCATCATTATTTATAGGATTTCGAACTTGAATGTGAGCATTGAAGTGGTGGCTCATGCTATCTATTCTTTTGTCAGACATTGGCACAAAGAAGCCATCAAAATGTGCGCCTCTGAGGAAATCGAAGAATTTCATTTGGATACACTTGATGATGAGATAACTACTCTGGAAAACATATTGTCCACAGAAGATCAGATCATTGGATTTTGCCATAACGATCTTCAATATGGCAATATCATGATGGATGAGGAGTTCAGACAAGTGACTATCATTGTAAGTTTAACCTGATCTTGATGGCCTCTTGAACTCTCTGTATTTTCATGGCTAGGCTGCATCCTTTGGCATTCTGAATCATTATTTCTATAGTTTTTTCAAATCTGAAGAAGACATTTTCGGAAGTTATGTCCAAATCATCTTTCTCACTCTTCGGTTTGTTGTAGGACTATGAGTATGCAAGTTTTAATCCTATCGCGTATGATCTCGCCAATCATTTTTGCGAGATGGCTGCAAATTATCATACAGAAACACCGCACATTTTGGATTACAATAAGTACCCAGGTTGGTGATTGTTATCATTGTGTCTTTATGACTGCTCCGTTATAAAAGTTTTAGGTATTTTGGTGATCAAATTTCAATAAAATTGCTTATTTGGCAACAGATGTTGAGGAGCGCAAAGATTTATTCAGAAATATCTTTCTTCAGGTAATCTCTCGACAATCAAGAAAGCACAACTGTCTATTGACCTTGTGTATCGTACAATAGTTCGATAGGCGTAAACTATTCCCGCTCCTGATTAATAAATTGCTTATTTGGCAACAGATGTTGAGGAGCGCAAAAGATTTATTCAGAAATATCTTTCTTCAGGTAATCTCTGTTTTGGCAATTTGTTCTGATATTCAATATAAGTGTAGGAGTCACCAATTCCTTGTCAATCTCATGGTTAAATACAAAGCTGCAGGACTATTAGGCTTTTGACAAACGTCCATTGGTCAGTTTAGTGAAATTTTGCGTTTAATTGAGCTGGCGGCATATCGTGGTTTTTCAGCACTATATTCTGTTGCAGTAGAAACGGAGAAATCATGTAGCCAGTAGTGGTTTTTCTATGGTCAGCAGATGTGTCTCTAGTTTTACACCATTTTGAGCCTTTATATGGTTCTCATTACTTGGAACCTTGTTTAGGCAAACTGCCGTAATGTTATCAATTCTATGTAACCATTGGGCACACCGGTGATCCAATTATAGCGTGTTGATCATTTGATACAAAAGTGTATCAGGGAGAAATGCAAATTTGTCAGACAATACTGTCAACATCCTTGATGTATAGAATGCCATCTTTCTAACTTTTATTATTTTTCTACTAATGATATAATTAATTACCACTATTGCAGGCAACAAAACATCAGAAGACACGGAAGTCGAGCAAATGCTGCGGCTCATCGAGAAATATGCTCTTGCCAGTCATCTTCTTTGGGGTCTATGGGGAATTATATCGGTACGCTACCGTCTTCTGTTTGTTGTTCTCCTACGTCTGGTCAAGTGCTGACAATAAAATCTGCTTTACCCACAGGAACATGTTAATGAGATCGACTTCGAGTACATGGAGTATGCAAGGCAGAGATTTCAGCAGTACTGGTCGATGAAGCCAAAAGTGTTGTGATTCCAGTGAATTGTATGCTTGTAGTATCATCAAAACATGTTCATCGCTGAACCCTTTACCGGTGTATTCATGTAGGTTCATTACTAAGATTGTAAAATTGTCAGGGAATAATACAAATTCTTTTGATGAAATTATGTAATCCTTTCCCTCCATATTCTCAGCTTTCTGCTAATTTGGTTCTCCTTTATATTTCTTATTTGATCGATATCGGAGTTAGGTGCTGATAAATATTTGTTTGTTATATAACCCAGTAAACCTTTCTTACGCAACAATATATGGCAAAGACTTTGTAAGATCATCGCAAGTCTTGTGATCAAAGTTCACCTTCACCTGTTACCTTTATAAAAAAAAAAAAATCAAAATATATTATCCCCACTTGACAATATTTCAAATTTGATATTAAAACTCTTCGGAAATTAGATGTTTATGGCTTGTACGTGAAAGTGATTTCGATATAAAATTATTAAGCAAGCTCAATTTTATCGAATCAGCCTAAGGTCATCGGATCAAGATTTGCCTTTATCAATGATACTTGAAAGAAAAAGGAAAAAAAAAAAAAAGCACACCAATTTTCAAGTAAAATAATTTATTTATTAAAGATTACTATCGAGATGGAATCCTGAAATCATGACGGTAAATAAGTTCTTGTGTGAGATTACCAAAGGAAGCCCAATTTTAAGTCAACTGTTTTGGTTTCCAAATATAACAATTAAGACAAAAATCTTCTTATTTATTTATTTTTCTTTGTATTAAATTGGGTGTAAAATCTTCTTATTTGAACTATATATATATATATATATATATATATACAAAATGGAGACGTATCCTTCTTTCACAAGCCATCACGAAAAAGAATCTTACGTTCTTGAATGCCTCACCCAGTGATAGATATCTCCATCTACATGTACTCGAGCCCGTTAGCGTCAAATGACACTACATCATGTTTCAATAGGAGCGAATCCAATCCAGGAAACTATTATCTTGCCCTTACCGCCACATCTCATCTTCCTCTCATCACGCTTCGTTATCGACCTGTAAACTAAATGTACGTATATCTTTCCATCAACGACTTATGGTCAAAGCACTTGCACAATGAATGACCTGAAGTCAAAACACCTCAAGGAAATGGTCAAACGAGGATGACATCCGATCACGATCGATTCAACACAAAACTCATCTCAGAACACAAATAGAAAAGAGTTCCAACCATGGGAGCGAGGAAGAGCAAGCACGAAGCGCAACCACTCGTCCCTGGGAAGAAGCAGTCATCTCTCTCTCTCTCGTGGTTGGATGACAGCTTTTGTAGGAGAGCCTCGAGCGGCGAAGCCAAATGACAGCCACCCTCAATTTCTCTACCATACTAACCCCACGCCCTCCTCCTCCTCCTCCTCCTCCTCCTCCCCCTCCCTCGAGAGAGGGCCATCTCTGAGCTGGCCTCATTTGGCTTTCATTTGAGGCCTCTCATGTGATGCCGCTCTCTCTTCGCCCTCCTGTCCACTCCTCACCTCCCTCCCCCCCTCCTTCCTCCACACCACTCTCGAACCAATCTTAACCGCATCGGCTTTACCAAGGGAGATAATGGCGCCGTCTCCGATCCTCGAGACTACTCTCGACCTTCCTCTCTTCTGATCTCCGAGACCTGTTCGGTAGAAGCTTCAGTCGTATATTGAGGTTGGATCCTGGCAAGAGACAAAATGAACGACCTACTCTCCACCACCTCCTTCAAGAAGTACACCAACCTGAAGCAGCAGGTGCAGATGGACCAGATGGAGGCGGGCATGAGCGAGATGGGCGCCGTCGCCGGCGTGAACCTCGAGCAGTTCTTCGAGGAGGTGGAAAGCGTGAAGAAGGACCTGCGGGGGCTCGAGGGCCTCTACCGCCGGCTGCAGGATGCGAACGAGGAGAGCAAGACGGCCCACAGCGCGAAGGCGATGAAGGAGGTGCGCGGCCGCATGGACTCCGACATCGGGCTGGTGCTGCGGAGCGCGAAAGCGGTGAAGGCCAAGCTGGAGGCACTGGACCGGTCGAACGCCCAGCACCGGAACGTGCCGGGCTGCGGGCCGGGGTCGTCGGCCGACCGGACCCGGACGTCGGTGGTGAGCGGGCTGGGCAACAAGCTGAAGGACCTGATGGACAGCTTCCAGGGGCTGAGGACGAGGATCGCGGAGGAGTACAAGGAGACGGTGGGGCGACGGTACTACACCGTGACGGGGACGCACGCGGACGAGGAGACGATCGAGACGCTCATCTCGTCAGGGGCTAGCGAGACGTTCGTGCAAAAGGCGATACAGGAACAGGGACGGGGCGAGGTGATGGACACGATATCGGAGATACAGGAGCGACACGACGCGGTGAAAGAGATCGAGAAGAGTTTGCTGGACCTGCACCAGGTGTTCCTGGACATGGCGGCGCTGGTGGAGGCGCAGGGCCACCAGCTCAACGACATCGAGAGCCACGTGGCGCACGCCAGCTCCTTCGTGCGGCGGGGCACCGTGGAGCTGGAGACGGCACGGGAGTACCAGAAGGGCTCCCGGAAGTGGGTCTGCATCGGCATAGTCGCCGCCGCTCTGCTCATATTCATCCTGTTGCTCCCCCTTCTACCAACCTTGATTACCTTGCTAGTAGAGAGAGAGAGAGAGAGAGTGTGTGTGTTTGTGTGAGTGTGACGTGCATAGAGAGCAAGAGGCAAGAGGGAGGAGCAGCACAATTGCCCTTTTTCTTTTCTTCTTTTCTAACAAGTCATCCCCAGGATATTCCATTTGTCTTTCTTTCTTGGATGCTGCTAGATTCTTTGGTGAATCTTGATATCCTTGTAATGGTCTCTCTTGATACCGATCTTACTCTATAAATTTTCCTTCGACTACGAAGGTCAACATTCTTAAATCTATACGAATCTTAGCAGTTGACATGTTAGTGCACCTCAAGTTATAATGTCCGGATTTTGCATACGGACTTTCTTGCTTTTCTGTTGATGATCGCACCATTGATATGAGCGTCTTTCTTTGCCATATTCTATAGAGAATGTTTGAGCAACTCTCGTGCGATGAGCAAATCGGCAAAGCGATCTTCCCAGTTGGTCATGGGGCCCTGAAAATAATCGATCATATATTCTTCTATAATTATATTAATTAGTCGATTATTGATCCCTATGTTGCATGTTAAATTAGGTCTCCGATAGATCCACGAAAACCACCACTACCTGATCGAGCTTTAAAGCTTCGTTTGGAAATTTGCCAATCGCTATGGATAAGGCACTATGATGATCATCAACTGAAACAAGAAACAATGTGAAGGTTTGAGATGTGAATCGAACCAGCACGTTGTCGATGAGCATTTCATTAACCCTTTTCCATCTCTCTTTTGCCTTCAACCTCTGTTAGGGCCATTATTAACACCAATGCAGTATACACACATTCCCTACATAAAGATGAGCGGTTGAGTTAACAGCCATAGTGCATATTTCAAATAAAAATGTGCAGGAGTTACTCCACAAATCATTTTTGGCTATCTGTACAATTTAGTAGGGTAAACTGACTTATATATAAAGAACATGCCAAGTAACAAACTCATGGCGACAAGAGAAGAACCAGCCACCGACAGGCGATATATGATTCTTTTTTCTTATGAATAAACAAATAGTTAGCAAAAGATGGGTAGTGAAAATAGTCGAGCACGGAGTACAAACAATTTATGGTCACCTGAGTAAAATGGTGAGCCTTATGGCAAGTTCGACGGGACCAAGAGGGCCATCACCGAGGTGAGAGAACTTTACAATATGAATTAATCACACTTGTACAATTACAAACAACATCAAGAGACACGCACCTTCTTTTCCTGTAGAGGACGAAGAGCAAACTTTTAAGTTGGAATCAGACATTGATATCAGCTCTATTTGGTTTTGTGCTGCCAATTTCAGGCGACCCAGATGGTGAGAATCTGTGGAAGCTGTAGTTCTCAGAAGCTGACATGGGCTGCTGGGGGTACAGCGTAGGAGGTGGTGTCAGGTTCAGCTGAGCGGGAAGTGGTGGAACCACATTATACTTGTAACCTTCACCGCTTAAACTGTTGACATAGGTACCATAATCACACAAATAGACAACATTCAATTGTGTTGATCACCAAGACCAATCCACCAAACAGCAAATGAATTATAAAAAAGCATTAAAAAAATCAGAGATAAAATAATCAAGACAGTTTGGGTTCTCATCCATAGGCTGAGATACAGACAGTAGGTGTGTACTATTACAACAGGAATGTTGGAGATACAAGCATCATCCTATAACATATTGGGCATTGGGTAAATGTACGTTGAGTTCTGATCCGATCACATACAACTTGCAGAAATGCACAGATCAGACCTAACAATTAGTATCACCAGAAAAAAAGGTATCTGTATCTTATAGCTTCAGATAGCAATATTTTAACTTTCAAAATGGTAGTAAGCACAGAGTTAGAAAGGCCTTGATACTAAATTTATAGAGGAGATGCAGAAAGATAGAATTGCCAATTAACCCAAAAATAGTGGTCAAGGAAGAAGTGAACCAAAACTACTAGTTTTTGCATATGAAGCACCAGACGAAAAATTTCAACAGTCCTACTACATTTTGATAGTTGAAAAACAATATACCTCACTCTTCTGTGAAATTGATCTTCATCACTTGAACTCTCGCCTGTACGATGAGTAGAATTTTGCAACGGGCTCATGGACCATGGACTAGAACTTGATAGTTCATCAGAGAAATATCTTCTCCTGATCAACTGAGAAAACAGATAAAAGGGACATAAGAAAGAATAGAATTATTCAAACATAGTCTAAGGAGCAAAATTTGTAGAGTGATACATACCATTCGAAAAAACTTAATCACAGCTTCCTTATCATATCTGGCTTCTTTGGCAGCCTGGAGATGATGTATAGAGTTAGAAATAGTCATGCATTTAAGAATAATCTTGAACCTTAAGTCAGTATGCAACCTATCTCAGAAATCTTGGCACAGAGAAGTAACTTTGATACATTTCCAGTTTAGCCAACCATGATAGATGCACACCGTTGTACCAGATGGGGGCAGGAGGAGGAGGAAGATAAGGCAACGGAAGAAGGGGAGGAGTACTCAATGGGCCAATGACTGCTAATGGACTGGTGGGGTGCGAGGTAGGAAAGTGCATGGAGAGGAATAACTAAAAGCATCATCATATACTTGTGTTGTTCACTGAAGATCTAGATGGTACATATCAGATACCAAGTAACTACTACTGGTGACATTCAGAGTTGATATTCAACTTTTTAATTGAAATGAAAAGCAAACAAATCAATTAAAATTTCAATGTCTAGTGTTATATGGATAAAGAATAATTGCAACTGAGGATAAAGGTAAATCTTCACCATAATAGAAACCTAAAGTGCTGATAGAAGTATTCAATTAAGTCGAGTTTCAAAGATGCAGTTCTGAGTTCTTACTGCCAAGAGGCCTGAACTTCTAGGAAAGCTATCTGTCGATGGAAGTTCTTCACTAGAAGGAAGAAGACCTTGCTTCTCAACCCATTGACGAGCAACATCAACTAGATTTCCACTGCTTACCCTCGTGCCCTCTTTGGCAGCAATATCAGTTTTGTTTCCAATAACAAGATAAGGCACAGAAAGACCTGCAGGACCACCAGATCCCAGAGGAGTCGAGAATGTACCAGTTGTTGCAATCTCAGAAGCCCACCTCTGCAAGTTGGACTTGGTCCTCCTTTGTGTGAGATCATGAACAAATATAACACCTATATAAGGGTTTCAATTAAAAAGGAAGTGAATGTATTCTCAGTAGATAAGAGTATGTAGGAACAACTCAATTAAGAAAAAAAAAGATATGCCCTGAATTGATCAGTTATCCATGTAATTGTTATATATCATATAGGAGAATTGTGACAAATTCTATTATGTTGGATAGTCCATCATGATCAGATCAGAACTAGTGACGGTGACAGATTCAAAACCCCCTTTCAATTTCAAGAACCATGTTCTCCTGAATAAAGAATTGTCATTTGAAGTTAAAGAAAATGTACAGTATGCTATTAGTTCCAATTCTATGGCACCAAAGATGAAAGTATCTTTTTATATGGAAGTCGCACAGGACCTCAGTGGAATTTAAAGACCAATAACTTAAGAATTCCAGGAAATAGAAGACATCATGACAATGAATTGTTTTCAGATGATGAAGTTTCCATCTGAATAGCTTGTATAGTTTAATGCATAGCATGGATGAAAGGATTTCTTATTTCCGTATTCTGCATATTTTACAAAGCAGCCTTCGATCAAATTATATACTTGAAGTCCCAAAGAACATAACATCATCAAGCTTGCCAATCCATCTGTGCCTACCAAAACTCAGAGTGCCTTTCTGAAACATTCTAGCCCTTCAACTCAAAGATTAACGAACATGATCAAGCAGAAATTTTGTACACTTTGATAACTAAACCTGACTGAGTTTTCATTCAGTTACTTAGCCCACATCCATGTCAAACAACTTTAGCACTTGAGTCAATTAAACTAATCTCGACATTGAACAAATTATTACTGATAGATTTCCAGTTCAGTTATGTGGACAGATAGTAACCAACTGCATACTAAGAAAATTTGCAGTTTATATGACATACAATATTAAGATACTCAACTACAACCTGAAAAATCAAATAACAACATGGGCAATACCCTTATTCTTTTCATGCTTAACCTTTGGGGCATAATCCATAGCATAGACTGCAAAAGTCCACCATTTACTCAAAGGAAGTACCGATTTTCATTTGCAATTTGAACTTTAGGCATCCTGTTTCTGAGTTCTCCATCTTTCTCCCCATGATATAATGAAAGTAAAAGTTTTTAAAGTTCTTAAGAGATTTCAGATTATCACAAAAATGCAATTAAAACATAAAAGGCAGAACCAGCAAAATATTATATAGCAACCAATGAAAATAAATCACTAGCAGTACATTTTTCACCACTCTTGCTTATGAAGATGCAAATAATGATTAAAATACAAAGCAATCATGACATATGTCAACCAAGATTAGTACTCTTAAACAAGGCCATGCCAGATCTAACACTAGAAAAGTGGCAAAGACAGAATATCGTCACAATACAGAAGCAAATATTTACCATTAATTTGTGTATAAAAAAGTGATCGACAATCCTTGTAACGTTCATGCCCCGAGACATCCCAAAGCTCAACAAAGAAGTCTCTTTGTGCATCACCTTTTATGCTATTAGAAGAACTGCTAGCACTTCCATAAGAAATATGCTGGGTAAGATAAAATTAATTGACTTGTGAGGCTAAAATCAAAAGACTTCCCAGAAAAAAAATGACAAAGATACATACAAAAATTACAAAAGAAAAAAGAGAATACTTTTACCTTCACACCCACTGTACAGCCAACTGTTTGGGAAGGTCGAGCAATAGAAGAACCTTTCAAGATTAGGTGTACTAGGGATGTCTTTCCAACACCTGGAACATGCTCAGAGATCAAGATATAGTGGATAAACTACCAACTAATATCTGTATATAAAAATGCACATTCAGATATGTGCATTTGTCCACAAACAATGTGCCAGTACATTTAGAAGGAGTAACTGTCATGGAAATCAAAATTTCATAAATGGAAACACACAAAATGATCAACTCAAAAATCACAAATAGATAAATTATTACAAACTAAGAAAATCTTGGGCAACAAAAGAGAAAAGCCAATGACCAGATAGCAAATATGAAACAATGGGCTTTTGCAAAATCATTGAGTGTATGAAATAATGCCCAAAAGAACACTTCAATTTACTAAATCCTACATATTCACCATATTCTATCAAAAGCATTCATTAATAAGAAATTTGAATGTTTATTAAGTATTTGGAAGTATATTCCGATCTAAAAGTGTAGTCACATGTCAGTTCCCATAGATCCCTCTCAGCAAGAGAACCTCATCGACTAAGCTTGATGAAGCAAGAACAACATAGTTAACAATTAATATCTAGGTATCAACTTTGAATAATCAATGTTGCAAATACCAGCCTACAGTACTAGGTCCACAATTCTTTTCATAGATCACAAGTTCTAAAAACAAAATTTTGCTGCAGACAGATAAGGCAACATGAGCTACAATATACATTAGCATAAGGGAGGGTAGTCCTCCATCTTGAAACCATACATTACAGAACGAGTTGAACGCTAATGCTCAAAGATACCAGTATAATCGTGCATTTCCAGATGGGAATTGAAGAAAATTTGCAATAACAGTTAGTGCCTTCCCAAACAATTTGCGAAAAAAGACATTCACGAAGAACCAAGAAAAGCAACTAACGATGCGATGATCAGTAACTATATAGGACGAGCAGCAATCAGATACCTGCGTCGCCGACAACGAGAACGCGGACCTGGCCACAAGGAGGACTGCCGTTCTGATCACCGTCCCGCTCCCTTTCCCTCCAAAACATGGTGGTCTTCCCAGACCCTTCGATCAGAAGAGAATCCTCCTCCTCGGCCCAAGAAATCCAGAATCAAGATCGACCTCCCTCAGATCCGAGACGGAGACGACCGGCCGCGATCGCATGTCATCAAATCCCGACAAACGACCCATCCAAAACGAACACCACCATCCCAAGATCCAGGGAAAGAACCAACGAGAAGCCCCGATCTCCACGGCAAAACCCTCACGATCGATCGAGCGAGTAACGGCGCGCCCAGATCGAGTGAAGTTTGCGATCCGAGATCCAAATGGCACGACGAGATGCGACTCACGAAGCTCAAAGAAATCAAGAATTATAACGATGGAAACATACACGAATGATGGGGACCTGAGATGGTTTATTTATATTATATCCCTCTCTTTGATTTAAGCTTTCAGAATAAAATATATGGCTAAACATATATATAATATTATATATTATATGGACTAAACGTACTCTTTCATATATATATATATATATATATATATATATATATATATATATATATATATATATATATATATATATATATATATATATATATATATAATTAACTATCTTAGTATTTTAATTTTTAGACTCTTAAAAATTACAGTAAAGTGAAATATTTAATCGTTAAGGAATAATCATGTGAAAAAAATAAGATTAAATATTTTATTTATAAAAATCTCAATATAAATTTTAAAATATAAGGATTGAAATACTAAGACTAACTAATTATATGGATAATATATAATTAGTCATATATATAAGAGTAAAAAAATAAAAAAATATATATATTATTTAGTTGGATTGAATGACTAATAGAAGTGTTTGGCGGTGTAATTTTTATTCCTATAAAAGTACTATAAACATATATTTTTTTTTTCAGTTCAGCGATGATAACTAAAAAAAAGAAGAAGACTATCAAATGTCTTTTAGGTAATTTTTATATTTATGAAGTACTTAAAATATTTAAGCTTTTTATGATCCCAATATTCCCCACTGTAATCCATGTTTTCGAGTTTATATCATCTAACGTTTCGTTACTGCATGAATTGTTATTATTGCATCGAAAACAAGCAAGTCAGTATGGGATTCGAAAACTCCGATCCCATTCCGTACATTAAGGAAGCATCGATCATTTAACCTCTCTCTTTCTCTCTCTCTCTCTCCTCCTCCTCCTCCCCATCTCCCACGAAACTGACCCAAACAAGTCCATGCTCCTCCTCCTCTCTCGGGAGATAACATCCACGTTAAGGCTGTGGCTCCCCTTCATTCTCTCCTCTCTCCTCCGCCGTATATAACCATCCCATTCAACTCCTGAAACCCTCATCACAAGCCGAGAGGACGATGGCCATCGCTTTCTGATCACCGTCACTCCGCTCCCCTCCTTTGTTCTGCTACTCCACCAACTGAGAAGAATATATACAAATATATATATTTATATATATATATATATTTATATATATAGATTTGTAGGATATATATTTCAAGGAGGGAAGAAGAAGAAGAGTTCACAATGGAGTCCAGTCCCAGATTCTTCTTCTTCCCTCTCCTGTTCATGGCGGCCGCTGCCTTCTGTAACGCCCACATCGCCGAATTCGACGAGTACTGGCAGAAGAAGGAGGCGATGGCTCGTGCCAACGTCCAAAATGCCTACAACCCCAATCCCGAGTCCGTCACCAAGCATTTCAACGATGCGGTGCTCAGGTGCGTCCTCCTCCGCCTCTTGGCTCTTCTTCTTCTTCTTCTTCTTCTTCTTCTTCGGAGAATTTGCTGTCGTACTCCTGTACCGGATGACATGGCTGCAGGGATCTGGAGAAGAACAACACGAGGAGGGGGCTTCGAGGCAAGAGACGATACGGCGGCCCGTGCATGGCGACCAACCCGATCGACCGGTGCTGGCGGTGCCAGAAGAACTGGGCTCACCACCGGAAGCGGCTGGCCACCTGCGCCAAGGGCTTCGGCCGCCATGTCACCGGGGGAAAGAACGGGGACTTCTACGTCGTCACTGACCCGTCCGACGACGACCTCGTCAACCCCCGGAAAGGCACCCTCCGCTACGGCGTGATCCAAGACAGGCCGCTTTGGATCGTCTTCGCCCGCGACATGGTCATCCGCCTCACCGAGGAGCTCATCGTCAACAGTAACAAGACCATCGACGGCCGAGGCGTGGACGTCCAGATCGTGAACGGCGCCGGCATCACCGTCCAGTTCGTCGACAACATCATCATCCACAACCTCCGCATCCACGACATCAAGGCCGGCAGCGGCGGCATGATCAGGGACTCCGAGCACCACTACGGCCTGCGCACCCGGAGCGACGGCGACGGCATTTCCATCTTCGGCGCTAGCAACGTCTGGATCGACCACGTCTCCATGTCCAACTGCATGGACGGCCTCATCGATGCCATCCAAGGCTCCACCGCCATCACCATCTCCAACAGCCACTTCACGCAGCACAACGACGTACGTCAAATCTCACCCACCCAACACCTGCATCCTCCATTTCTCACAAAAACAGCACCGTGTTGTCCAGGTGATGCTGTTCGGTGCCAGCGACGCGTTCTCGGGAGACGCGGTGATGCAGATCACAGTCGCCTTCAACCACTTCGGGAAAGGCCTCGTACAGAGAATGCCAAGGTTACAGATCCAGACCACACATCCGCCGCCCGCTGCTCCATCATTTCTCTCCTCCTCTGCATTCATTCACATACCTTCTTCTCCGCAGATGCCGGTGGGGTTTCGTCCACGTCGTGAACAACGACTACACCCATTGGATGATGTACGCCATCGGCGGCAGCCAGCATCCTACCATCCTCAGCCAAGGCAACCGATTCATCGCGCCACCGACCCTGTTCGCCAAGGAGGTAAAACAAGTGACCTGCACTGGTTTCCTCGTCCCCGCTCGACTGCTGAAAGATGGAACACACGATGTGAGTGTTGCAGGTGACGAAGAGGGAGTACTCACCGGAGGAAGTATGGAAGAGCTGGCAATGGAGGTCGGAGGGTGACCTGCTGAAGAATGGAGCGTTCTTCGTGCCGTCAGGAGCTGGGAAACTTGGGAATGTATCCTACAAGGATCTCATCAAGGCCAAGCCAGGGACGTTCGTGACACGACTCACACGCTTCTCCGGTGCTCTCAAATGTGTTCCCAACCGGCCATGTTGAGGAGGACGAGGTGGGGGAAGGACGACTGGAAGAATACAAATCTATGGATGTGCACGAGGGAGAGTAGAGAGGAGACGAACACGAGAAGAGAGGCACCTGCAAGGAGTGGAGTTGAGAGATTCATATCTATCATATATATATTTGATTGCATGAAATATATAAAGGCCAGTAGTCAATCGGTCCGTGATTATTATTATTATTATTATTATTATTATGGAATTCTCAGAACACACGTTGTGAATTGCACACTGCAGAATGTACACAAGAAGTAATATTCTCGCAAAATATATTCACAATACTATTCGGGTGATGCTTTCTATCATTATATGCAAATAACAAGCAAAGAACGCACACATTGTGAATTGCACTCTGCAGAAAGTACATAACAAGGAAGCAAAATATATTCACAATACTATTCCGATAATGCTTTCTATTATTATTATATGCAAATTACGAGCAAATCTCATACATAGAGATAATTAGAAGAAAAAAAATCGGATGATGATTTCTGCATTTATTTAATCAAACACATCAATTCCATTAATAAGATGCTATTTTTTCTTCCATATGCAAATAGTCTAACCCAATTCTACTCAGGTTTTTTTTTGTTTTTTTCCAAGTAACAAGTAAAGAAATCTCCAAAAGAACATATCGACCATCTTAAAGTTAACCAATACCCATATCAAATTCTACTCAGGTTTTCCTTCTTCCAAGTAACAAGTAACAAGTTCCGACATAATAGCAGGAGATGTGATACCAGAGGAAATCTCCAAAAAAACATATAGACAATCTCAAAGTTGACCAATTCTCGTATCAATTTCTGCTCAGGTAGCAAGTAATGAGTTCTGACATAATAGCAAGAGATGTGGTACCGGAGGAAATCTCTAAAAACACATATTGACCAATACCCGTATCAAATTCTACAAAATAATAATAATAATAATAATAATAATAATAATGGGTAGACATTACAGTAGCACCGTAAAAAATCTTAAGCTTCTCCTGGAACCCCCAAAAAAATCCAGACATAATATCCAAAAGGGACTTCAAATTATTAGAATATCAAGAAAAAGAACAAGAGTTGTCATTATAAAGGGTCTTTAGCATCTTGGTACTCAATCCAGAAGTTTTGGATTTTTTTTTTTTTTTTGAGACACAGACAAATCACAAATCTTAAGAAGCAAAGGGTAGTGATCGGATGCGGCATGAGGAAAATGTTCAATTCTAGAATCTTCAAACAAGTTAAGCCAAGTTGAATCACCAAAAGCTCTATCTAAACAAATGAGCGAATGCAAGATGACCCCTTCACAGAAACCAACGGGATCAAATGATTATGAAAATCCCAGATGAAGTTAGAGATAAAACTCACGACCACCATTGTTATCTCAGAATCAAGAATCCAATTGAAATTATCAATCTTAATCCAGGAAATATCATAGTCATCTCATTATATATGGTCAAGGGATTACCATATCAAATCCACTAGTTCAAACAAGTGTTGATCAAAGAAAAAGAATCCTGTCCTGTCAGATTTCAAATGTTCCAGCTTGAATGAGTATTGGGCAGAAAAACCAAAAAACAAACTTATTTGGTCTGACAGCAAATTGGACTTCCAATCTCACTACTAATGCAATCAAATCGAGCAACCTATCCATTTCAGACCAACCACGTGGGCAGTCCTCTACAGGTAGCTCCGAACTTTATTTTTACACAAATGAGAGAAGATGAGAAGAAACAGTGGCTATGTGATCTCATGTCAACTTAAAGGATTATCCTAGAGTCAGGCCTTGACTTTTGAGACATGGAATCGCTTTCATGGCATTGACTACACTTAGTTTAGTGGAGATTGCTTTCCTCGTGACTTTGACTCAACTTTTTCTAAGTTCAAGGCAGACTACATGAATGTGGTTCACCAAGGTTTGAAATTGGTATACCATTATCCAGTGAAATAACTAAGAACCTTCCTTGGAGAGCACACAACAACGGCTCCAATCTTTTCTCTGAAGAGAATGATCAGAAAAGAAGATTTAATATCCATGCATGTTTCATCAACATCAAGATTTAATATAGTGAAATAATGAATAGAAACAGAAGATAGCATCTCTATCCCAATACTATTAAGAACAATGCAACGCGTCATCCTCACCTGGACCTAGAAGACGTTGCCACCGGCTCCAAGCCTTTTCACACCATGCAACGTATTGTGCCAGTTACCTCCCTCCTGCTGCTGCCTATTAGTTTGGAGCTGCAGACAGAAGAAACAGCATCCCCTCTTTCTCAGTATGGAGCTTCCAGTAGTCTTTTCTCCAAAGCTTGCGTTGTTTCTTCTCCTGCATGGTATCCTCTTCCTTCCATGCATGGGTTCATCGGCATCCACATCGAATGAGACCGACCTCCTCGCTCTCCTCTCTTTTAAGGCTTCCATTGCCATCGACCCTTCCGGAGTCCTATCCTCGTGGAATGGCACCAGCAATTTCTGCAAGTGGCCTGGTGTCTCTTGTGGTGGCCGGCTGCACCCTGACAGGGTCGCAGCACTAGATCTCGACTCTCTGAACCTGACAGGTACTATATCCCCCTCCATCACAAACCTCACCTTCCTCAGGAGGCTCCACCTTGCTTATAACAAGCTATATGGATCCCTACCACAAGATCTTGGTCGCTTATCGCGACTGCAGTTCCTCAACCTCAGCTACAATTCTCTGGAAGGAAACATCCCTGATGGCATCACCAGATGCTCTAAGCTCCGATGCATCTGCTTAGGTGCCAACCAGCTTGAAGGACAAATTCCAGCTGGTCTTAGCAATTGCACAGAGCTACAGATAATAAGCTTGAGAGCTAATAAGTTCCACGGAACTGTTCCCATAGAACTAAGCACCCTTCCAAAGCTGGTTAGGCTGATCCTGGGCACTAACAATCTCACTGGAACCATCCCACCCTCACTGGGGAACTTAACAACTCTATCGATATTTGATCTAGCTGATAATAATTTGGAGGGCAGAATTCCTGAAACACTTGGTCGACTTATAGGGTTAGGATCCTTTCAAGTCTGTATCAATCAGCTCTCAGGAGTGATTCCTCCCTCCATCTATAATCTATCATCCATCTGGCACTTCCATGTGGCCATTAACCAGCTCTCCGGAACCCTTCCCCCAGACATTGGCCATGCTTTCCCTAAGCTCAAGTACCTTTTCATGTATGAAAACCAATTTGAAGGACCCCTACCAGTATCACTGTCCAATGCCTCTAGCTTAGTGAGAATTCAGCTAGCAGGGAACAGATTCACAGGACCTGTACCTTCCAACTTGGGAGCACTACAGGACCTAGTCGAGCTACTCCTGGCTGCAAATCATGTTGAAGATGGAGAAGGTAATGGGTGGAGTTTCCTCAGATCTCTGACCAACTGCACCAAATTAGAGATATTAGACTTGTATGGGAATAGGCTCCAAGGCAGATTTCCTATCTCTGTTTCCAACCTTTCTACAACTCTCCAGAAACTCTCAATGAACAGAAATCAAATATCTGGAAACATTCCTGATGGGATTGGGAACCTTGTTGGCTTAACTTCTCTTTATTTAGAAGAGAACCAACTCACAGGCCCTATTCCAGCCACTATTGGTAAGCTTCAGAGATTGCATGTCCTGAGTCTGCATCAAAATAAGCTTTCTGGGCAAATTCCATTCTCCATGGGCAATCTTACCCTCTTAAATAGATTAACTCTAGATGGATGTCAGCTGGACGGGACAATTCCTGAAAGCTTTGGGAACTGAAAAATCTGGAACTATTGGATCTTTCTTTTAATAGGCTTACTGGTACCATACCCAAAGAAGTTGTCAGCCTCTCCTCCATCTCCAGATATTTTGCTGTGTCCAGCAACACTCTGTTTGGTTCCCTGCCAGCCGAAGTAGGCAACTTAAAGAATCTTCAACTTCTTGATGTCTCTGAAAACAAATTATCTGGTAGTATTCCAAGTACTCTTGGAGAGTGTCAGCTCCTCATGTACCTATATATGGGAGGTAACGACTTTGAAGGAACTGTTCCTCCATCTCTAAGCGGCTTAAAAGGTGTACAAGAGTTGGATTTTTCACGCAACAACTTGTCAGGGAACATTCCCAAGTTTTTGGAGACACTGTCATATTTGCTGCTTCTGAATCTTTCTTTCAACAATTTTGAGGGTGAAGTACCTGCAGGAGGAATTTTCAGTAATCTGACTGCTGTTTCACTTGAAGGAAACAATAAGCTTTGTGGTGGTAACCCAGGATTGCATTTGCAAGCATGCCCAATCAAGGCCCCAAGCAGGAGAAATAGAACACTACAACGTACAATTATTATCTCAGTTGCCAGCGGAACTTTATGTCTACTTGCGCTGATTTGCTTTCTTATTGCCCGCCGCTATCAACAAATATCAAGCAGAAAATCCTCATCCGATGCCTCCCTCTTAAAAAAGTATCCACAATATTCTTACTCTGAGCTGTTTAAAGCAACTGATGGGTTCTCACAAGCTAATTTAATGGGTGTTGGAAGCTTTGGTTCTGTATATAAGGGAACTCTGGATGAAGAAGAGAAGGTTGTTGCTGTGAAGGTACTCAACCTCCAACAAAAGGGAGCTTCAAGGAGCTTCATGGCTGAATGTGAAGTCTTGAGAAACATCCGACATCGCAATCTTGTAAAGATCATAACTGCATGCTCCAGTATGGATTTCAATGGTAATGATTTCAAGGCACTAGTTTTTGAATTCATGCCCAATGGGAGTTTGGATGAGTGGTTGCACAGTGAGGGCAGAGGACGCAGAGCAGAAGGAAGCTTGAATTTTGTTCAGAGGCTGAACATTTGCATCGATATTGCTTCAGCTCTAGATTATCTCCATCTTGGCGGCCCGAATCCAATTGTCCACTGTGATCTAAAGCCGAGCAATGTTCTTCTTGACAATGACATGTGTGCTCATGTGGGGGACTTTGGGTTATCCTGCTTTCTTTCGAGATCACAATCTGCATCATCAAGAAAGCCAAATAGCTCAAGCAGAATTATAGGGACAGTTGGGTATGTTGCTCCAGGTATGTATTCCTTTTAGTATTTGTTTCCAAACTCACAAGCAAATGATAGCATTAACATGAATATATTAACAAGATGATCCATTAGGTTGACATGGTTGTAGTTGCAATGACACCAAACTTTTTTCCCTTTTCGTATTTGCAGTAGTCTAGAAGATAAAGCTGGCAGAACACTTCTGCAATGCATTTATTAACTAGATAGTTCAGTTCTCTAGCAAGTAGCCAAAATGAGCCATTTAAGTTAGAAAACACAATTTAAAGCTGAATACTTTTATGTTGCCATTTTAGGAATTTACATAAGAATGTCTCATCATTGTTTGGAACTAAGTTGTGCTTCTCTATGAAACCAAAAAAGTATTTACAAATGCTTTGTCAAGGCTATATGCAAAAAAACTAAGGCAGGAAAGTTTACTACATACATCTGAAAACTTATTTATGATAATTTGCTGATTTGTTGATTTAGAAAGATATTTAGTGTACTCTTATATCTAAGAGGAACTTTAGAAATCAATCACTTATCAAAGTGAAAATTTTCTAAAATGTTCTCGACAAAGAAGACTATTTTACCACTAAAAATCCTGGTAAGATGAGTTTATGTTTGCACCTTTTGAATTGTCATTAATAATGATGAATATCAGAAGAACCCACATCTGCTAAGTTGATTTTCCTTATACCATATTTTTATTCTTTCCTTGTGCTTAATAAATTTTCATCAGCTACATATCTAACTCTGCAGCTTTAAGCCTCATCATGCACCAAATAAGCTTCCAATTGTAAGGACTTAATAAGATGAATCACTAAAAGAAAGGAAAACTTAATTGAGTGTCATTTTGGTAAATCTATAATAGATGCATTTTTTATTCATTGGCAAGATGGCATATTGCCTTCCATATATATCAATCAATATGACCATGTATGACCCTAGTATTCTCTGCTCATACATGTACAGAGTATGGAATTGGTAGCCAAGTTTCCGTTGAAGGAGATATATATAGCTTTGGAATTCTTCTACTGGAGATGTTTACAGGAAGAAGACCAACTGATGAGATATTTAATGAGGGATATGGGCTTCATAAATATGTTGAGATGGCTTTTCCTGAAGGTGTAATGGAAATCATAGACCCACATTTGCATTTCCGAAGAGAAAATGGAGAAGGCACTGAGCCTTCCAATTGCTCAACCAATGCAATACAATTTCAGAAGTATCTAGTTTCCATAATTGGACTTGCGATTTCATGTTCAAGGGATCTACCAAGAGAACGGATGCAAACGAATGACGTCATCAAGCAACTGTGTGCAGTGAGGGATGAATGTTTAGCAGAATATACATCTTGACTTAGTAATATGCCAAAATACATTGTGACCTCCTTGCAAAGGAGCAACCATACTATTATAGATCTGCCTTTATACACCAAAGTACCTGAAAATTAATTTTATGTAATTTTATAGAGTAGTCAAGGAACAAGTCAAATTTAATTTAGTAATATACATCTTGACTTAGTAATATGCCAATATCAAATTTTCATGGGATCAGGTCAGACTTTACCAAAGCATGGTACACAAAAAAATCTGCTTAAATAAAAATCTCTGGTTAAAAATAGTACAAAATAGTGAATCAGCATATCTGATCTTTTTTCGAATTACAAAACTCTATTGGTTCAACACTTACACTCCCTTATGCAGCACAAAGTATCTTCTAGTTGTGTAGTGTGTACTACTAAACCAAAAGTTCTTTCTTTTTTTTTGACAAAGGGTAAGTGACGAAAACAGGATTCAAGCATAGGACCTTGCAATATTCTGTCAAGATCTTTGCCGACTAACTGACACTTTTCATACTAAAACCAAAGTTGACATAAAGATTCAAAACTACCTGAAACTATAAGCAATGACCCAAGCCAAAGATGCTAAAAGTTAAAAAGCAAGATTCAATATCAAATCTAGTACGAAGTTTAAAGAGAAAAATACATAATGCCATGATCGAGAAAAATGCAAGTGACTATAGAATTCATCTAACTAGTGACCTAAAAGAAAGTAGATCATCTAGCAACAAGGCCAAAGATCATATCAAGCATGACTTGTTTCCACATGTTGCTCAACCTAAAGCTACATTTGAAATTGGATTTTAATTCTGGCAGAAAGGAAAAGGTAGTTGGGGTATTACAAATTCTCATCGTCGTCATTGTTGTAGTTGTTGCTAAGAAGCAAAACGACTGAGATATGTCCTTGAGCTCCCCAGTTCCTCCTAACGCTACCATCAAAACTGACATGGAAGAAATCAAATAGAAATACTCCTAACTTTGAAACTGATGCCACGAGGAACAGAGGGTCCTTAAAACAAAGTAGCGAAGCCTCCAACTGTTCTGACGCCTCAAAAACTAAAATGTGCATTACAAAGAGAACATGATCTGATGACCTCAATAAGTTGGCAGAAACCACCTTCTCCAGCTTGTGCTTCAGCAAATTCCACATTTGGACAAATTCAACATGCTTGAATTCCTTAATAAGATTTCTATCTTCGCCATGTGCAGCCATAGAGTTGAGAACATCGATGACACGAGTAATTGTATAATTTAATGTGGCAAGGACATTCCTATAGGCTGCATCTCTCTGAACAAAGGATAAAGATGTGGACTCTGAGAAGGGTCCAAATGCAGAGATTGCTCAAGGCTCCAATTGTAACCCACCTGAGTACTATATTGCAGCAAACTGAGCCAATGAGCGTTCCAGATTATGGATCTATGTGATCCATAATCTGATGCAGGCACTTCGAATCGCAGCATTCTATCAACGAGAGTACAGTTCTCGAAGAGGAGGCTGGGGTGTCGGACTTCATGGACCCAGCAACTGCTATAAGAACAGATTGCGCACCTCGAGACCGCTAAGGACCATTTAGGAGGGGTCAGAATGGAGGGTCTTCTCCGATTTTGGGTGACCATGGACTGAGGCCAGAAGGTGGAACTGTGTGAGACATCGCCGGAGTCACAGGAGTCGGTTTAGGGTTTGGACTGCGGTCACGATTCAAGAAGTAGATACAGCATCCGAAGGCGGAGTTCGCATTCTCCTTCTCGACATTCTGCCGGACGACTATTAAATGATTTAAGTCGGATTTAAATGATTACACGCAAAAAAAACAGAATGTTCAGAGATTAATAATCAAATAAATATATTAAAATATCAATGTAATATTTGCAAGATTTAACGTAACTCTCATTTATATCCTCCGAAAAAAATAAATTATATTAATTATAAAATCATTAAATTATGTACAAATTATTTACCCTCTCACATAAATAGTAAAAAATATATATTTTTTATCCATTTTATAAACTATAGAGAGCAGTCTCTCTTGACATCATAAAGAGATTATTATGATATAAGTTTTTATTTTAAAGATTTTTTTTTCTTTCATAAAGAATTTTCTTTATGTTTCAGGATTCCTAAAATACTTATCAATCTCATTATTCTTGCAACACTCATTATTCAATTAGGAAGGACATATTTGAATGCTTTAATCCTAAACAAGCTTGCTAAGAGCTGTCAAGTGGGTAGGTATTGTCAATCTCAGTTGCAGTCAATATCTTTATCTCATTATTAGACCAAGCATTGACAATTACATATGTCATAGTGACACAATGAATAGATCAAAGGTGGGTGACACACATCAATTTATTAGATGTGTCTCATTTGACTATTACTGATACTGATAAGGCAAGTAGTGGTCACTAAATGCCTACAGCTACCATTTCACTAAACAACATGTCTGAATTGGCTCATGAGAAGCTCCAAGAAGGAGACCATGGATGCTCATAGATGTATCAATTAAGCTTCTTCTTGCATGTGCATGCATGGCCTTGTTGATCATCTGATGGGAGCAATTCAGAAATTAGTGTTCTCGTCCATGAAGTGAATTGTATGTTAGTATTAGCCTACATATAGAGCACATCCAATTCAAACAATTGCACACCTCAGTCAACTCTAAGATGTGATGCAGACCAGTAAGCAAGTGAGCATGTGATTCCAAGAACTACTGAAACACATGTTCGGATGAGTTGAGAAAGGATTTAGACTGATTAAAATGTTCTTAACAGTTCCAACTAGAACATTAATAGGTAGGCTAACTGGGAACAGTAGTTGGAATCTCAAGTCTTTTGGTACAGCTAATTGATGTAGATCCACCTCATTAGTTGACCGTTCCATGCACCTTCCCAGTCTTCGGCTATCTCATCAATGGAAGTGAAGTCTTCCTCTTGCTATTATTTTAGTGGTCTGATCATTTGTGGAGCTCATCAAACCCAATTTTGATTTGGCGCAATGTAATTAGACCGTCCATAGAAAGGTTGGAATGAGGAGGACATTTCTGGGCTCTTTTTCTGTGTTTTTTTTGTGGAGATAAATCCTCTTTTATACTCTTATTATAGGTTTGCTTGCAGAAGACAAGTCAGGAATTGTAGAGAGAGAGAGAGAGAGAGAGAATGGTTTATTGTATATGTCCCATCGTCCATGAGCAAACTTCCGTGGATGATTGGTGGACGACGGCGCCGACAGTTGACCGACGGAGGAGGGTGTGAAGAAGCTTCACCTACTCGAAGAAACTTCAAACGGGTCTGCGGACCGCGGCTTTGAGGAGCGTTCTCTGATGAGCTAAAAGCTTACGACATGCATGCGCATGCATGTCGCGAACGTTGAAACCCCTTCTATTTCTTCTTCTCCTTCTTCCCTCGTTTTGTTTGTCTCTGTGATCTTTGGAGCTGTTGACATTGTGAGACGTATGGCCTGTTAGAGAAGCTCTCGGATCCAGTCGACGACAGGAAGCTTCTCTTTATAAGGAGAGAAAAGGAGTGCGAGATAGAGGAGGAGGAGATTGCTCGGCCATGCTGGCGTTCAAAGGAGCTGCCGTTAAAGAGGAGGTATGTGCGGCTGATGAACGGAGCGTAGAAGTTGGAAAGGTTTGGCTTCTTCTTCCACTCTCAAAACATTTCTTCTCGTTTCATTGATTTCACTAGGGATGAACAAAGTACAGGAAGCTATTTCCTCTTCATGCATGAGAAGATTTAGCCATGTCAAGTCCCTTTAGCCCGCATATGATTACAAATTCCTGACAAATTAGTGCATCTCCGGGCAGTGGAATCGAACTGTTCATTCGTTGAATTGTCTGCGATCCTAAACACTCTTCACCAAGTCATCTTCTCCAAACCATAGGCATGGATCTTTCAGTTTTCACTGATTACAGAACTATTCTGTCCTGTCTTGTCTCTGTGATTTCATGTTATAATTCGAGAAGAGAAGACCAGCTCTCTTTGTTTGCTTTGTTAAAGATTATGAGTGCCCATTACTTGCTCCAAGATCTAGGAAAAAGATAAACTACCTACCTGCTTTCTTGATGTTCTTCAGCAGCCTCGCAACCTGATTTAGCTTTTGATCTTAGTAAAGAGAACTTAAATGATTGGGATTCCAAAGGCCTTTTAGAATCTCAAGTTGGTAGTAGTATGCAAATCTATATATACTTAGATAGTCATGTTATCAGTCTTCAGCTTCCAGCATAAAGATCACAGCTGCTTCTAATAATGGTTTGATGGTGCAAACCTAATTATGTTTTCTTTGATTCTTTTTTCTTTTTTTTTATTGATTTGTTTATTTTCTTCAATTCTGTAACCATGTAGATGTGTGAACTTATTTAACCTCTTGCTGAAATAGGTATTAAGAATATATATATATATATATATATATATATATATATATATATATATATATATATATAAAGTTTATGTTATATTATTATTAAAAAAGATAAAAAATACTTTTATTTATAAATAATTAAATATCATTTTAATAGAAAGGTAAAATAAAAAAATCGTCTAAGATGATATGAACATATGAGACATTCAGATGTGATATTAAAAAAAGATGAAATAATTAATGTTAATAATACACACAAAGATAAAAAGAACATATATTTTTTAAAATAAAAATTTAAATATTCTAAGTTTAACTAAATATATAACTTCCATCAGCAATATCTCCTTAGATTTAATACAAGGACTCAGTTCCACTTAGCCAGGTTAGAGGGTGTAACTAATATGCATGAATGAAATTATTTTTATGGTTAATAAATAGCTTTTCCAGACTTGCATATATTCTGCAGAATCACAATGAAACCTCTTTTATTAAGCTTGTAATTTGTATTTGGTATTCATAGGAGGAGCGACTCAAAAATACTAAAACAGAAATGGATGAAATGAGGGAAGAGAATGATAGGTTGAAGACGATATTAGCTCACATTGTCAAAGAATACCAGCATCTCCAAAAGCAGTACTTCGATATAGTTCAGCAAGAGCAATCTAAAAGGCCTCTCGAGACCACCAATCCCAGCGACGTGGAAGAACCTGATGAACTCGTCTCACTGAGCCTTGGAACCAGTTCAACTGGGCAAAAGAAGGAAGACGTGATCAGCACAAAGAAAGAAAGAGAAGAAGATGGAGAAGGTCTCACTCTCGGACTGGGCTGCAGATTTGAAGGAACCAGAAAGAGTCCCAATGAGCACGAGTCAAACCTCTGCTCGGACAGTAGCTCCGAAGAAGCCAAGGAAGAAGAGCCAGGGGAGCCACGGCCACCGACCGAGATACTGATGAGTCTCAGAACTGGTGGTGATGATGAGGTCCCGCAGCAGCTCCCCGCGAAGAAAGCTCGTGTGACTGTCAGAGCAAGATGCGATGCCCCAACGGTGTGCATTCTCTACAAGATTAGTGTCCAATCAACGATTGGAGTTCCTACGTGATCGTGATGTTGATATCAACAAGTTGGGTTTATTGCAGATGATTGATGGATGCCAGTGGCGGAAGTATGGGCAGAAAATTGCGAAAGGGAATCCCTGTCCACGAGCATACTACCGATGCACAGTTGCAGCGGGATGCCCAGTGAGGAAGCAGGTGACGATTTCTTCCTTCACCGTTTATTTGTCGACGCCATTCTCCATCTTTATGTTCGTATCATGTTTCAGGTGCAAAGATGTGCAGAGGACATGTCGATCTTGATCACCACCTACCAGGGCACCCATAACCATCCTCTTCCGATATCAGCCACCGCCATGGCATCCACCGCCGCCGCCGCCGCCGCCGCAAGCATGCACATGTCGGGCTCATCGGCCTCCGAACAGGGCATGGGGGAAGCCATTGGATCACTGTCGTCCTCCTCCGCCGCAATCACGACCCTGAGTGGCCTGAACTTTGGCCTGCCGGGCAGCACTTTGAGTGCGAGACAACAATCTTCCTATCTCCCAATTCCTTCACTCTCGCCAGCTTCTTCCTATTCCACCATCACGCTGGATCTCACTGCACCACCATCATCCACATCCCAACTCAGTCAGCTCGGCAGATTCCCGAGGTACTCCTCCACGAGGTTCAACTTCCCATCCTCAGAGTCCTCCACCGTACGAGCATCATGGAGCAACGGGTACTTGAGCAATGAGTCTCGTGCATATCACGATACGCCATCTCAGGACTCGTTCTGTCAGTCCATCCTACAGGAGGCCATCGACACGACTGCAGCTCCTGCTCTAAACCAGCATCCACTGACGGACACGATCGCGAAGGCTATCACGTCGGATCCCAGCTTCCAGTCGGCGGTAGCTGCAGCCATAACGTCGTACGTCGGAGCTCACGGAAGCCGAACTGGAAGAGAGGGTGTAACCCATGGCCTGAAGCTGGAAGATCGTCTCAACTCCTCAGTTCCACACTTGCCCGCTGCAGTACCGACTGCGAATGCTTGTGCATCGAGCTACATAAATAGGTCGAACACTTCGAGTTCGAGCCAGCAGCCGAACTCGCTCTTCCTTCAGCCTTCACCCAGCTTTCCCGGCTCAAAGAATGCCTCTGCCAACCACGACGGTGGAAGCATAAACTGAACGGCCACCTGTAGCTTGAGATACGAGATATCTCCAAAAATTTGGAGCTGATACAAAATTCTATGTGAAGAATGATTGAACTGAAGAATTATTTTCTCTTAATTTTCTCATTTACTTAAAATCATATTAAAAAAATAAAAATATTTAAATCGAATTAAAACCAATTCAATCCGAATCGATTCATTAAGAGTTTGATTTTGAAAACTATAATTAAAATATTTTTTACTTTAATTAATTGATTTAAACTAATTTTAATTTTCAAAAAATATCAATCCAATTTTAATATTAATTGAACCATCTCAAAGATCTCAAAAACTGGTGTTGACCTAATTTTAATATTATTGATATTAACAATTAGATTCAAACGGATATTAATATCCCTGGTAAGTTTCCAGACAGGATCCGAATCTTGATGCTTATCTCTACGTCATCGCTTCAGTTGCACGTTGTCTCGTCTCTGATAAGCTTGGACCGGTCCTGGAGAGACTCAACAGGCCGCATCAACGTTCCTTGGTCAACAAGACAAGATGCGGATAGCGAGGCAGTCGGGCTCTGGACAGATCCCACTTCTATCTCGATGCGTTTGTCCTCGTCCTCCTTCCTTGGGGACGAAGGAAAAGGCTTTTGAGTGGGTCCCGTCACGGACAGGTTGATGGCGTTTGACAGTTGTCGTCACGTCTATTTTGACAACGAAATCGCGTGTGACTGTGACAAACCATTTCTCCTACTCGGTCGATTGCAGGCCACGCTTCGCTTCCGATCGACGCATCATACATACTGAGAGCAAGTGGATGACATCAGATGGTTGGTCTATATGCATCAACCATCGTCCTCCCGGGACTCATCATCTCATGGAAGGAGCCGGAGGCACCAAGCTCAGCCACCACCATTACGATAGCAGACCAGCAGCACCGCCGGACGGCGATGTCTGCTCCAGTTTGCTCTGCAGCCTTCTCAACAAATCTGCCTTTCTTTACCTCAGCATCAACGTCATCGTCTCCGCTTACCATTCGCGCAGCACTCCGTCGACGCTAACCTTCATCCTTTTCTCTTACTTCAACCTCCTGTGTCTCTTCTTCTGCCTCAGGCGGTTCGAGCGGCTTGGTCCGGGCAGCTCGCCGGAAAAGAAAGCGAGGATGAAGACGGCTATTTGGCTGCTGGCCACGGCGCTCAACCTCGCTTTTGCTTGGAGAGTCTCCGAGACCGTGCCATGGCAATTAGCAGCTGCCGTATGGGCCTTAGCAGGATGCGTCGCTGTTGGCGGATTCTATGGCTTCTTCCTGTACAAAGAACATGCATAGTATTGGCCTCTTGAAGTATAAATTAAATGCAAACCATATATGTGCTCGGATGATGATCGATCCATATTATGGTGCTTCTTTTGCTACGTTCTTGTGAAAGATCATGTTGTTATTTCTACATAAATGTACAATGAATTTGTGATTATACTACTTTTTGTAACGTTATAATTAATAAAATATAACATGCATACTACTTTTCTTTGCGTTATATATATATATATATATATATATATCGCAACGACAAATTCGTATCTTTTTTTACAATAAGAATTTTGGTTGATTAATCATTAATCCTAACATTTCGTCGAAGCGATGTTAAATCAACAAAAAAGGATCATATGTGCTTACGTTTCGTTTCGCGGCATTACGTCAGCGGTGACCTACATTTCTCGTTGATAATGGAATCTTCAGTCAACACGTTTATGGGGATGCAACTATATATATTCTTCATGCTGCCTTCCCATGCCCATCCGGAATCGGCTGCCTCGCTCAACCATGGAAGGAGTCGAACACAAGCAGCAGGGCCATCAGGGCGATGACAACCATCCACCAGTGCCGGCGGCCCAACACGGTGGTGCTCGCGGCGGTTGGCTACTCGACCCCGCAATCCTTGCTCTGCTGTTCCTCAGCGTCAATGTCGCGATCGGCGTCTACAGGTCGCGCGGTGACTTGTCAACGATGGCCTTTTTGTTCTTCTCCTATTTCGACCTGCTCCTGCTCTTCTTCTGCCTCAGGAGGTTCGAGCGGCTCACTGCGGACTCCCGGCCGGAGGAGAGGACGAGGCTTAAGGCGACTGTTTGGCTTCTGTCGACCGCTCTCATCGTGGCTTTCAGCTGCAGAGTCTCGGTGGTAATTCCATGGGCTTTAGCGGCTTTGGTTTGGGTTATGGCGGGATCCGTCACAGTTGGCGGATTCTACGCTCTCATTCTGTACGAGGAGAAGGCTGATAAGAGGGAACGATGATGTTCTTCGTCTCTCTTCCCTCTCTCTCTCTCTCTCTCTCTCTCTCTCTCTTCTCTCTTCTCCTCCGTTTTCTCCCACCGACTCAACCTCGATCTCCATCGCTGAGCTTGCAACCCGGAAGAAGCCACGCAGCCACCGCCTCCGCAAAGCAAGCAAGATCACGTGTCCCAACAGCACCGCCTCAGCCTCTTCCCTCTCTCAACCACTCTTCTTTTACTACTAGGACTTTGTAACGTGCATGGCTCTCGAGAGACACGTGCATGTCCAAGTGTGCCTGTCGTGTGTGTGACGCAATAAGGGTTGATGTAAAATAAATCGATTGTATCGTCTCGCGTTTGGTTATATGTTTGTATTAATTTTATTGTAATAATTTATTATCAGAGAGTTTGCTGGTCAGCATATTATTATTTTTTTATCTCAAAATTTTATCTTTATATAAGTATTTTTATGTACTCGATCACAAATAATTAAGATTTATAATTTTATTGTTATTGTTATTTATAATTAACTAAATAGCTAGTTGAAATGAAGATAAATAATTACATATGTATCATAATTATAATAAAATACAAACTCGAAATTAATTTCTAAGCCACGACAACCTTTCTCTATTATCATCCTCTCTCACTAAATTATCTAACCCTAAATGACTAGGTCGGTGGTGATAGCTTTCGTATCCGATGCATCAAATTATTCTAGAGGATAATTTCTCCGTAAAGAGAAATTAATCGCAGTGTGTATAAACCAATTGAAATTTTTAGTAAATATGTTTAATCCATAATAAATTCGATACCTTGAAATGTTCCTCTTCCTTGCCTTGCAAGTGAAGTTTCCCTGGCCTCTATATTAACCTCGCTCCAAGCTGCCATTCCCTTGCTAGTCTCCTCTGTTCATCATGGAAAGTGATCATCGTGATCGAGCACCATCACCACCACCTCAAGCAAGAGGTGACGAACATGATCTCTTCACTTGGCTCTTAAACAACCCGCTGCAGGCCTTCGCCCTGCTCTTCCTCACCTTTAACGTGGCCGTCTCCGCCCGCACGTCCCGCGGCGACCCCTCCACGCTGTCCTTCGTGCTGTTCTCCTACGTCGACCTACTCCTGCTCTTCTTCCTCCTCAGGAAGTTCGAGCAGCTCGGCCCCGGTGACTCGCCGGAGAAGAGAAGGCGGATGAAGGCGGCCGTGTGGCTGCTGACCGCCGCTCTGGTACTTGGTTTCAGCTGGAGAGTTGCCGGAATCATGCCGTGGGGCTTGGCCGCTGTGGTCTGGGTCATGGGAGGCTCGGTCATCGTTGCTGGCTTCTATGGCCTCTTCCTGCACAAGGAACATATGTAGAGGAGACGAACTCCGTTTCCAGCGTCCATTACTGCAACATTGTATACCGTCCTACGGTTATCTCATCAGTCACCAGTGTAATTCCATAATACTGTCGTTGCATGGACTTCTTTTCTTGGTGTGTGGCACACCTGTAGTTGAATTATTTCTTTCTTGAGTAATAGCTTTCATCTTTTCTTAATGAAACACTTGCAGTGCAAGTGTTATTAAGTGGAAAAGGCATCAGTGTGCTCCTCACAAGCGTAGGAATCAATCTTACTTTTGCCACAATATCAACGGGAATCATGTTCTTGATGAATGGAACAAAAAATTAATTACTCTCAAAAGCTAAAGAAAGGACTCTTATGTTTCTCTCAAGAAACAACTCTATGCTTCTCTCGTCAAGTAATGAAAAGATCTAGAATGAGAATTATCAGGAATACCCCCCAAGAAAGCGTCGTCCGTTGATTCAAACATCAACGGTTCAGATCAGATACTGGGAGTCTCGTACACATTGTAAGGAACGATAAGAAGAGCGTACAAATGGGGAAAGATGGGTTTCTTGTAAAAAGCTTGACGGTTAGGGTCAGGGTGTAAAACTAGTCCCTAATGCCTATAAATATCGTCTACGGAAGCAAGAAGGGGGAAGAGGGCATTGCAAGATGGCGGAGGGTCAGTGCATCGAGCGCTTCAAATCGCAACCGCGGCTCCCCGGATTCGCCATTCCGAGGCGATATGATCTCTTCCTCCGGCCCGATCTCTCCTCCTGCAGGTTCGCCGGGTCCGCCCAGATCGCCGTCGACGTCGTCGACGACACCAGGTTCTTGATCCTCAACGCCGCCGACCTTGACATCGATGGCGGCTCCGTATGGTTTAGGAATCCGAGCTCCTCTAAGGTGATCTTGAATCCGCTTGCTACGTTTTTCTTGGGATGAAATTGGATTGTGAGATCATTGGATTGTCTCAGGAGGTCCGGCCGTCGGAGGTCGTTCTGGTGGAGGACGATGAGATCTTGGTGCTCCGGTTTGATGAGTTTCTTCCCCGTGGTAGCGGCGTCTTAGGTATTGGCTTTCGAGGAACGCTGAACGATAAGATGAAAGGGTTCTATAGGAGGTGATGCCCTTGCCTTGTATCGCCTCTTTCCTTCCGTTTTAGGGGTTTGTTATTTATTTATTGATTTTCCTTTCTCAGCGTGTATGAGCATAATGGGGAGAAAAAGAACATGGCTGTCACTCAGTTCGAACCTGTTGATGCTCGACGATGTTTCCCGTGTTGGGATGAGCCCGCCTTTAAGGTTAAGTTGCCTTTCTCTTTTTCCGTATCACTGATTCGTCGCAAGGGTAATATCTTTCAAGACTTGCAAACTCTTTCCTAAGCATGCTGCTTAAATTTATGAAAAAAATTAGGTCTGTTTGAAAGATGGATGTGGGTATGTTTTTGGTCGAAAAGCAACTTAACCCAACTTTCATCAGATCTACGTAGCGCTAGCCATTGATAAACTTTGGTGCATCCGTCCTTTGCTTCACTTAGGTGTACAAGAACGCATTTGATCTTGCAAGGTTGTAGAACATTTCGTCAAGAAGAAGAAAAACCTTATCATTTAAGACCTCAAGACGTTACAAAGATTTCATCACTTATATCCTTTATCCATCGTGCTTTATATATATGTGAAATATGATGCATATACATTGATTCATTAAATTTGTCTGCACTGCACAATGACGACCTTTTGTTTCATGTGTATATTTGCACATGTTGGTTGCCTTTCATCATAAACAAATCTCCCATGATTGCTCCCCGGTCCCTAGTGTTGTGGTGATCAGCAATAAAGTGCTGCGAGAAACTGAGAGGACAAGATGACACCCACATTTTTTATTTACAAGATGATTGTGATTGTCCATAAAACATCATGCTGGCTTTCGCAACAGTCTAGAGCAAAAAAATGGTGAGTGACACTTCAATGGTTCTTGTGGAGTTCCGTTTTTCCAAAAAGAAAATTTTATGACCCAGACCCCACAGTGGCGGGAACCCCATGCACTGGGGTTTGCCCTTTTTTTGAAAAAATTATATGACCCAACCCTAGCTTGTGTTGCAGTGGGTTAGTACTATCACTGTAGAATTCTCCTACTATATGTAATCGGTTAGTACTATCACTGTAGAATTCTCCTACTATATGTAATCATAGCTCCCATGAGCTGTCTGTTCTAATTTTACACCACATTGTTGATAAATAAAACTTATCACGAACTTCATCTAGTATTTTCTTGAATCAATTTATGCATGAGGATAACATCTAGGAAGAAGATCTCATCACCTTTAACCTACCACTTGATTTTTTTCTACAGCTTAGACGACTAGGACTGGATTGACTCATATACGTAGGACACAGTATATACCCTTCTTTATTTTTTATTCTCTCATTTCTGAAAATATATCTCGGCTGAGTAACTGAATGTTTTTATTCACTAAGGCTTGCTTTGGTAATATATGGTTGGCATGTAACTTACAATAGACGTAAGAGGCAAGGCTTCTCGATTATTATTGAACCTCTTATCCTGACTAAGTTGTGGTTTACTCTAATTTAATGGTACCCTTTTTGGAGTTTATTTATACATATGCCTGTTTTTTCTACTACCCTTACGACAGGACTTTTTGCTTGACCTTCATTTTTTTTCAGGCCACATTTAAAATGACATTGGAAGTGCCATGTGATACCATAGCTTTGTCAAATATGCCCGTTATGGAAGAAAAGCTTGATGGCCTTGTCAAGACTCTTTCTTTTCAGGAATCACCGATTATGTCTACATATTTAGTAGCTCTTGTTATTGGCTTGTTTGATTATGTGGAAGCCTCAACCTCTGATGGTAAGGGCCTTAGTATAACTTGGAATTTTTGTTTTCTCTTATGGTTAAGTATAGGGAGTTAGCTAATCATGTAACTGATTATGCTTGCACAGGGATAAAGGTTCGAGTGTACTGTCAAGTTGGGAAGAGTAGCCAAGGAAAGTTCGCTTTAGACGTTGCTGTGAAGACACTGGATTTATATAAAAAGTAATGCTGTCAAATTTGTGTTCGTATTTACTTGATCTTATAGCTTCTATGTATTTGGCATGCTTGCTGTTGAGGTGCTCTGATTCTTGCCGAGCGAATTTACATAGACAGTAGTGCTTATCTTTATCAGTTGATGCTTATATAGCAGAATTCAGTAACCATAATCTTAAGTAAATATCATCAGATACTTTGCTGTCCCATACTCACTTCCAAAATTGGATATGGTTGCTATTCCTGATTTTGCTGCTGGGGCTATGGAGAACTATGGTTTGGTCACATATCGAGAAATAGCATTGCTGTTTGATGATCGCCACTCTGCAGCCTCAAATAGACAACGGGTAGATTCTATGCATTAATATTTTTGTCCTCATTCTTGATTCATGTTCTAATAACTGATTTTTTATGCATTGAGAAATAAATTCTTTTGTCATTTTACTGGTTACTTTCAGTATTAACTCATATAGGAAATAGTGAGCAGCATCTTTTATTTAATATGCCCATAACAATATTAACAAATAAAAAAATTCTTTAGGTGGCTGTTGTTGTAGCTCATGAGCTTGCACACCAATGGTTTGGGAATCTTGTAACAATGGAATGGTGGACTCACTTATGGCTAAATGAGGGGTTTGCGACATGGGTATTTGAATTTTGCTTTTTATTTGTCATACATAACTCATACATTGCACTTCTAATGGAATAATTACTGTTTTGCTCTCTTAATGCCCGAATGGTTACAGGTCAGCTATCTAGCAGCCGACTCCTTGTTTCCTGAATGGAAAGTTTGGACCCAATTTCTTGATGAGACAACCATGGGGCTTAGATTAGATGCACTTGCTGAATCTCATCCTATTGAGGTAACACTTCAATTATTCGTGTCACTAGATTTTTGAGAGGGCTGCATGGATTTTCAGTGCTGTTCCCAACTTCATACATGTAACATAAGAAATGATATTGTGATAATCTTTTTAGATGATTTTGTGATTGACTTTTTTGTTTCACAAAACCTGGAAATGGTACTTTGGAATTTAATATAATTAAGTGGTTCTAAATTGAACATATCCTGTTAATGTGCACTAAACTATTGTTGTTTCAAGCAATTGCTTTGGATCCCAGCATCTGGTTGGTAAACAACCTTACAATTCTAGACAATCTTTGTCCAGATCATTACATATGGATATACATTCATAGTCCACATATGCGAGAACATATGAAAAGAATGCAGGGCCAAGCAAGTGCCAATGCATGTAGACTTACCGTTGCAAGCAGGAAGATTCTTTCCATGACGCAAGCACCAGTCACCCAGATCAAAAAAGAGCAACTTACTAATACACCGAGATCCACACTATATATATATGAGTAAATAAACATTAAGATATTGAATACTTCTTGGAGTGGACATATGTCTCCTGTCTGGTTATGATAATAATAAGATGGATCATGTTATTATCATCTTGATCTTTTATTATATTATACTTTTACAATCTACTTGTAAATTTGCTATTTGTTTGTTAACCCAAATATAATGGATTATCTTAATTTTGAGTATTTTGCAGCTACAGCTTGGGCTATTCCTTGGGCTAAGGCTTATTGATAGCATGGTGTGTTGTATGGAATAATCCGATTCCAAAATCCTATACATCAAATTTAGTTTGGGTTACTTTGACCATTGTGCATAAACTCAGTTAAACAAGCCTTTTATGGCTACTGATCCTAAATAGCATATATAGCTCGATCCAGTCCAATTTTTATTTTTGCCCAAATGGACAACCCTGATTTTGGCCCTGATTTTTTAACCATTTACATGGTGGTGATATGATAGTGGCTAATTGAACTTATTTTGTCGCTTGGGATTTCTGATTGTTTTGACCAATCCAATGGCAACTGATGGTAATAGTAGGAAATGCCATTCCGGTTAGTGTTATTCTTCTTGCTGGGGTTGATAAAATGTTTCTTTTTAATACTAACACTGACAGTAATTAGTTCCAAGCTCTAACTCAATGATGTTGCAATGCAAATAACTATAATAATCAGCACAGGTTTAGATATTTTATTGTTAGTTTTGCTACATATGATGATGTTGCAATACAAATAACTATAATAATCAGCACAGGTTTAGATATTTTATTATTATTTTTGCTACATAAGGATGTGTAAAGCCTTGGTAGTAATTTCAGTAATTATTTGGTGTGTTGACCAGAGTTTTACAAGACATTTAATATTTAAAAAGTTTGGTAAAGATCTTTTTGTATGACATTTAACTGTTTAAGCTGTCATAAAAATTTTCATGTCATATGTTTTAGGTTGATATAAATCATGCCAGTGAGATTGATGAAATTTTTGATGCTATAAGCTATAAAAAGGGAGCCTCTGTTATTAGGATGTTGCAAAGTTACCTTGGTGCTGAGTGCTTTCAGGTTTGTCTTCTTGTTTCTGGACTTCATTCTGCAAACTTTACACTATTTCTAGATAAATATAATGTGGGGTTCATGAGTCAGTTATCTTATTAACTCATTTTGTTACAAGATATTTCTTGGCCAGTAGTTTTAATGCTGCCACCTCTGAGTATAAGTAGTATCACTTCTTCAAATTTCAATGATTTTCTTGTTCAGCAACTTGTCCATAAACAAAGCCTGTTAATTTTTAGGTGTTGGTTTATTTTGTTAACACATACTGATTTGACTCTGGTCCATTTAAATTCTCTTCGTGATTTCTTTTCTGAAGCTATTAATTGCTAACCTTGTTTTTAGAGATTAAATTTATATTGCAGTGAAAGCATGTCTCTTGATCATGCCATGTCAGTCTGTTCGTCTGTGCTGGAATCTATTGGTTGATGTTTATGAGAGGCACACCACATTGGAATACATCATATCATTTTTCATTGAATTTTTATTTTTTTGTTTTTTTTGTCTTGGCGAAATATTTGGGAAGAAAACCTTGTTGTCATCACAGTCGTATAATTATGTCCATTGGTTGGTTCGTTCCTTCTTCCTCCTGTTTTTAGTGTCTTTTTAATATTTAGTTGCAAATCTTGTAGAATTTTGCAACTTCTTGGTTGTTTATGCTTTTCACCATCATAGACTTCCCACTAAGGGTCCCTTTCACAGACTAAGTGCTCAGTATACTCAATTAAATTCCCATATATATGTCAAGAAAATTACAATATTCATTTTGTCATCCTGAATCACACATTAGATTTTCTGCAAGGGAAAAATTAAAATAAATTCTGATTACATGGTGCTAAATATCAGGTTTACCAAGAGAGTATGCCAAGTGAGAGAGATAATGCCATACCACCCTAAAGGTAGGCAGTCAGTTTGAGATCTTGAAATGTGAATCAATGTCCGTTCATCAAGTACCTTGCAAATAGGACTCACACTTGCGGTAAAAAAGAGTGTTTTGATTAGACTTGATATCTTGTGGTCTACATGTCAAGTTCCATATCACTGGACTTCTTGGCAGTTTCTCACACTGTGTAGAACTTATTACAGTTCGTGGGGGGAATTTCATGCCAGGAGCTGGTGTCTCTGAAGTGTTAAGGTTGTCGTAAACTGTGTTTATGAGTAGTAGTTAGTAGCATTTATCCATCGCTTGCAGGTCATGGGACTATGTTTCATCAGTATGTTTAATCCAAAAAGTATATGCAGGTATCTAACAACCTATTGAATAGGTATGCAGGACAAGTTTGATTATTTTTGGTGATTCTTGTAATCTCAATAAATGTGGAACTTGATACAGTTCAATAGAAGCTTGCTATCATTTTGCCTTGAGTACCCTTGGAGGTCAATGTCTTATTTGACACATGTAATAAGCAGGTATATGTCAGCCTCCTAGCAAGTTACTGTTTGCAAAACTTGCATGGGAGGCTTGTTTATATGAGACATCTTGGTGTAGGTGTTTCATGCCTTGTATTTTGACATCTAGTACACTTGCTGATAGATGATTGAAGTGTGTAATTATCTAGTAGACCTATTCTGATAATTTATTGTTTTGAGGTCAATCTGACATGGAAGTTGTAAATGTTCTTTTCTTTACATTTTGTACATTTTGGTGATAAAGCTCTCCGGATCTTCTTATCTAAACTTCTGACAATAATATATTTATCTTGTAGAGGTCATTGGCTTCATACATAAAAAAATTTGCCTGTTCAAATGCGAAGACTGAAGATCTATGGGCTGTTCTTGAAGAGGAATCAGGTGAACCAGTAAAGATGTTGATGAATTCTTGGACAAAGCAGAAAGGTTATCCTGTTGTTTATGCAAAAGTTAACAATGGGAACTTGCAACTTGAGCAGGTTTGTTGCTGCAATGCTTGTTTTCTTCTTCTTTCTGCTCCTTTTCCCTAGGCTGAGCATGATTGATTGTATCCTTTATCTATATTTATTTCTATGCCCTTATATATCATATAGACTACTCCATTTAACATGTATGTGTAATATACAAATTGTCATATGCTATTACCACCCAGTGCCTTTGATTTATTATCGTCTGAATTATTTTATCTTTTTTTTTGTCATCACAGACACAGTTTTTGTCAAGTGGGTGTGAAGGGAATGGACAATGGATTGTCCCTATTACATTATGTTGTGGTTCATATGCATCTCAGAAGAAGTTCCTATTGAAAACAAAATCTGAGAAGTTGGATGTGCCAGAACTGTTCAATCCAGAAAATCAGAAGATAAGTGGAAGTGTCTGGATTAAATTTAATGTTGACCAAACAGGCTTCTATAGGGTGAAATATGATGATGAACTTGCAGCTGGACTAAGACACGCAATAGAGGCTAATCAACTTTCTCCAACAGATAGATTTGGTACATTACTATAAAATTCTTCCCTTTTTTGTATGGTTCTATTAACTGAAATATTGCTTCGACTATAGGTGTTTTGGATGATTCATTTGCCCTTTGTATGGCTTGTAAGCAAACATTGTCATCTTTGCTGTCTCTGATGGCCGCCTTCTCAGAAGAGGATGAATATACTGTTCTTTCTCAAATGATCACTGTGTGTCTCTCTCCATATCTTGGATGTTTGCTCTTGCGCAATTGCAACATCTGATATAAGTACTTTTCACTGAACAGATTAGTTACAAAGTTATTAGTACTGCTGCTGATGCCACTCCAGAGTTGCTAGCGGACATCAAACAGTTCTTGATCAACCTTCTCTGGCATTCCGCAGAGTATGTGCTGTTGCATTATTTTGGCTAATTTATTTAGATATGTTGATATGTAACGATCTCTTGATTGTCTTTTTTCTTTACCGAGGTACTTCACATATAAAACATGTTGTTGATGGATCAGTTTTTGCATGTGATGCATACTACAGGAATTCTCAAATTAAGTCTCTTTCTTCAATGACTGCTAAACATATTGCAAGGATTTATAGCAGCAAGAAATTGTAGGATGGAATTACAAACATACTTACGGATTACGAAAAGGAATATTAGAACTTGTTTTCTATGTTTTAGGAAGGGCTTTGATAGGAGAATTTGTTCATTGGTAAAAATCTTTTGCAAAAGTTCATACATATAACCACATGTACAATCTCCTTCAGCAAGAATTTGTTCATTGGGAACATAGTTTATTCTCGGTATCTGCTTATCTGTGCAAAAATTTTTTGATACCCTATAATATTAGGAAAGAAGCATTTTTTGCTTGAACAGAGATATTGGGGAAAAAATTGGGTGGGTACACATAAAACCTCCTATTTGTTTTTGTAGCACCAGAAAGCTAAAACTTGCCTGACTAGATATTTTACAGGTTATATCTAAGAGACCATAATTTTATAAAATGATGTTATTGAACATTAAGAAATTGCGTTCTCTAACGTAATGGGTTATATATCATCCTTCAGCATGTTGCTTGCTCATTTTTAACAGATTTATGTTGCTACTGGTCATCTTATTACCAGGTACATAATCAATCTCCCAAAACAATGGTTTTGGAGGATTTAGTGACATCGATATCTTTTTTCTTGTGGTGTTTGATTTCCTGGGTAATTTCTTCTACAGGAAGCTAGGTTGGGATCCCAAAAGCAATGAAGGCCACTTGGATGCAATGTTAAGGGGAGAGTTGTTGACCTCTCTTGCAGAATTGGGGCATGATATTACTACTAAAGAAGCAGTCAGACGTTTTTATGCCTTCCTAGATGACAGAAATACATCACTTCTTCCTCCAGATATAAGGAAGGTAAGGATTTGGCTTTATATCTTCAATTTTCATACTCATTACTCATTGTTGATGTTTCATTTAAAATGTCCTGTAGGCTGCATATGTTGCTGTGATGCAGACTGTCAACAGTTCGAACAAACTAGGATATGAATCTCTTCTGAGGGTTTACAGAGAAACTGATCTAAGCCAAGAAAAAGGCCGTATATTAAGTATGTTGATATAAAGTTTTATCTGAAAGTGAAGAAGTTTGAATTGTTTTGTGATCTTGAAGGTCTTTTTCTTCATTTGAGCTAGGTGCCCTAGCATCCAGTCCTGATCCTGCAGTTGTTCTTGACGCCCTAAACTTTCTACTGTCTTCAGAGGTAATATTTCCTTTTCTTCATGATTAGATTTTTTTTTTTCCAATCTCAACCTCTTCCATTGATAACTTGTTTTGATTTTCTTTTCAGGTTCGGAATCAAGATGCTGTTCATGGGCTTGCTGGAATTAGTAAAGAAGGGCGAGATGTTGCATGGGTGTGGCTGAAGGTACCCAGTTATTAGGTTTAAGAATATCATTCATGCTAGTACCACTAAATAAATTAGAAAAGAACTTTACCTATATTGTGGCATGTATTCTTTTCTGAAATGCTACTTGCCTCACTTAATGTTTGTTGTCCTTATTTTTGCAGTTTGACTTTCATTTTTAATCAGCTTGCTTGCTTATGTTCTTTTGGATATTTTTTCCCTATAAGCAGCTAAATCGAAGGATGTGTTGTCAGATACTTCTAAGGTATATAAGGGAAGAATGTCAGGAGTGGCAGACGAAAATAGTCCTCTCTAAATTGGACAACAACCAGATATTCTAGTGGCATTATTGGATTCCATATTTATAGGATGAATGTTTTTTTATTAATCTCACATTATTTAGCATATCATGATCATTAATGTTCTAGAAGTGCATTGATGTTAGAGAAGTGGGTAGGTTGTCATCTATTTTCTAGGAAATGTGGCAATCTTCAAAGCTGCCTAGAAATCAAAATATGTTAAAATTCTCAGGAAAGACAAAAAATTGAGCACTCAATATCCAAATGTCTATCCACACAAATTGCAAGCTTCGGTTGTTATCACTATATAAGAGGCTGGTAAACCCATTATATCAGAGGAGTAGAAGTAATTAAGGCTACTGCATTTAGTATCACGTTAGTGAACTTTCCAGTCATTGATGTATATGATTTCAGAACACTTTTATTGAACTGGTACCTTAAAGATCAATTGAGTTATCAAAATTTTTATTGAACTGGTATTTAAAATCATGGTATATATTGTACAAAATTGGGTCCACCAATGATTTGATGTCTCTTTGAAGGCAATCCTTAAAACCATACTTAACAATAAGAGTCAAAAAAATAGGATGAAAATTATTTACAAAGTACCCTAAACAAATTCAACTGAAACCCAATCTGACTAAAGTTCTAAATTGTACCCTTGACTAAATGACCATGGTCTCTGCATCTCACATAATTTATAATTCTTTTGTGTAAATGGATTTGCTTGCGACTTATGAAATGCCTGTTTCACTTTTATATTAAATGGTTAGATTATTAGATAGTACTCAGGCGCTGCCTGCAGATATGCCTGGTTTTGTTCTGATAGACCATTGGAGGCCTTGGCGAGGCATGAAGATGGTCACACTGGTTATATTAGCCATTTAGTTAACCATTACTTAGAACAATGACGAGGATTAGATGTCATATATAAGGCAAACCAACAGTTGCAGTTAAAATGCTGTTTATGTTATGTTCAACAGAGCAGTGGCAAGCATTATATGTCCTAAGTGAGGCAAAACCTAGTGCTGAAACGGTTAATAAGAAAGTAGATGTTGTTCATGTTATGGTTGACAAAGCACCCTGCAGCTAGCACATAGGAATTTGCTATACCAAAATAGTTGCTATGATTTTCTTCTTTTGTTACAAAATGTTAGTGTGTAGATTTTGTTTCTTATAAATGGTTTATAAGGACGGTGTGCTCTTGGGCTGCAGGAAAACTGGGATCACATTTCAAAGACATGGGGCTCTGGATTTCTGATCACCCGCTTTATCAGTTCCATCGTGTCACCGGTCTCTATCGATTTCTTTTCTAGTTATTCTAATTGCTGCTTTCTGAGGCAGCAGATAAGCATTCTCACAATAAAAATACTAAAATGGCCATTTGGCTGCCTGCTGCTGTCTTTTCAGTTCAACTCGGATGAGAAAGCCAATGAAATAGAAGAATTTTTCGCAAGCCGGACTAAACCTTCCATCGCCAGAACGGTGAAGCAAAGCATCGAGCGAGTCAGAAACAACGCAAAATGGGTTAAGAGCATCGAGAGCGAGCAGTCACTTGGAGACATTGTGAAGGAGCTTGCAGACAAGAAGTTGCACCCATCGTTTTGATATCAGATCCCTCTTGATGGCAACACGTATGTAGAACTAACTCTTTGGCAACAGTATGTGTTTGAAACGATGTAGGTAGCAGTATATCAATAAAACAAGTTTCGACTGGTGAATCAGGACAGTTGAGATCAATTAATATCGAACCATACGTATGGATTCGTTTTGACATTCGATGACAACTGTTATATCATTTTTTTTTTTGGGGTTTGAAGTTCTATAATTGGAAGGTCAATAAGGTAGACTAATAGATCTTTGGTTAAAATGCCCCTACTTTAACATGGAATCCGGTCCTTAGTCCGCTTTTCACATAGTTGAATTCACAAATCTAGAAGTGATGTAAGATACATGTGGCGTAAGACAGACACAGCGGGCTTGAGATTAATTTAACGATTTGGATGAATTGGGTGTCTTCATTTGGCTTCTTTTGTTGGTTCACACACAAATGTATCTCTCTCTCTCTCTAATTTTCATACGTAGAAATCAAGAAAAGATATCGTGAAAGTGGTAATTGCAAGAGAGCAAAAGCTATTTCAAGAAGAAACTTTTGAGGTAACTTCAAACCTTGTGATCAATCGATAGCTTCAAACCTTGTACATGTAGAGACCGCCTGAGCAGCCGATGACGACGAACATGACGACACGCAACAACGTGGCGAAGGTGAGCTGGAGCAGAATCCGGAGCACAAAGGCGACCACCGAGTAGACGAGCCCGACGTCGAGCAGCTTCGACTCCTTATCATTATTACTCGCTTCAGGCTCACGATGGTTTTTTTTGCGATCGCAGAAGATGACCATCATACTCAACAACACCCTCGGGAGGACGAAGGTGAGGAGGGGCTCATAGAGCCAACAACCATGGTGGTTCTTTTGGACCATCGGCGGGATGCTGTAGAAGATCCCGGAGCAGAAGGTGGCCGGAGCCAAAAGCTCCGTCAAGCTCCTGGAGCTGCTCTTGATCTCGTCCTCGACAGTGGCCTTTGAGCTGGAAGGGCTCGCGGGAGCGTGTGCTGTTGGGCTCAGCTGGCAGACCGCCCTTGGGGGCACCTCCGGCGACATGTGAGGGCTCTCCTCGATATCAGGTGGTGGTGGTGGTGGTGGTGGTGGTGGGGTGCCGACTACTCCGGTCGAACCAAAGGACGAGAGGCTCTTGAAGAAAGAGATGGAGAAGAGGCGTAGGATCGGTGAAGAAAGATACATCAGGGCTGCCATGAGGGTCGAATCCTCTAGAGCTTGGTGTTTTTGTTTTTGTTTTGGGTTGGAGTGGTGTGTGTGTGTGTGTGTTTTGACCAATCCAATGGCGAAACGATCAGAAATCATCTACTAGTCGTCGATGAAATCTTCCAGTAGTTGGCGTAGGATCAGCTGCCATTGGATTGGTCAAAACGATGAGAAGACGAGAGAAGACAGGAATCATATTCGCTGCTGAGATGGAGGGAGGGCTTTGGCTTCTTATATGCATCCGATCAGTAGGTTGCTTAACTAGCAAGAAGGAAATAACGAATTAGGAGGAGTTGCAAGCTTGTGAGCTAACTGGAAGTGTGGCTCTCATGTACTGAGTTACATTTGGCCAATGGCCAGCTTCCTTCTCTCTTCTCTTATGATTGCATCTTTTCTTCTACGAATCCCTTTTATTTCTGATGCTATTTCAACGTTTAATGTCTGATTTAATTGGCATCCGATGCCTATGATAGCATCTTCGACCGCTACCTATCGCATGCGATTCCTCATTCTCTCTCTCTCTCTCACACACACACACACACACATACGGGCTGGAAGAGCAGCTCTCCCTCCCTGCTCGGCCACTTTCTCCTTCCTTTCTCGTTTTCCCTTCCGTCTCCTATTATAGTCACGACAGGGGAGGACCTCCAAAAGAAAGGGTCGATTAATCTACTGTTTTCTTCAGCACACAGCAAACCTCAACTCTTGCTCCAACTGGGTTGTATTCATGGGGGACCCACATGTTGGACGAGTGATCGCTTTCTTAAATCTGTATCCTGCCGTAAAGGATGTAGCTTTGTTTTTCTTATATCTTTTTCACTAAATAAAGATCAAATTAGATTCAATGTACTTCGAGATTTGGACAATAAGAGGAGCCACCTGCGACGATTTCCATAATTTTACATTCGGTCATAATTAATTAATTAATTTCTATAAAATCGTCAAACTAAATCCAATTCCTCAAAGGCAAGTGCTGCACTCTGTTTAACGAGAGCCTCGCCACATCACCGCCCAATATATTGCATGGGAAGGGGGAACCGTGGAGCATTGCATGACACTATACTCTGTTTTACGAGAGCCTCGTTACATCCTCCCCAATGTATTGCATAACATTATACTCTGTTTCACGAGAGGAAGGGGGGAGATGGGGATTCGTAACATCTGGTAGGGGGGGGGAGACTGGGATTTAAAACAACTGATGGAGTGACGTGTATTGGGTTGCAGTAATGTGTGTGTTTTTTCATCACGCTGGTTTTCATCAATGAAAAAAAGGAAGGGGAGAGACAAGTACTTATAACATTTGGGTGGGGTGACGTGTGTTGGGTTGCAGTAGTGTGTATGTATTTTCGTTATGCTCTTTTTCGTCGTCGATGAAAAAGATCGTAACGTAATAAATCCACTGCAACTCAACAAACGGGGATTTATTACGCTCGTTTTCATCGTCGACGAAAACACACCACTGCAACCCAACACATGTCACCCCACCAGATATTATAAATCCCCGTCTCCCCCCGTCCTCTTCTTCACAAAAAAAAAAAAAACCCTCGTGACAACTATGATGTCTCTTTCTTCACTGATCCTACGTCGCTTTTCTATCTCTTTCTTCAAGAGCCTCTTGTCCTTTGGTTCGATCGAAGTAGTCGACACCCCATCACCACCACTTGATATCGAGGAGAGCCCTCACAGGTCGCCAAAGGTGCCCCTAAGGGTGGTCTACCTGCTGAGCCCTATAGCACACACTCCCGCAAGCCCTTCCAGCTCAAAGGCCACTATCGTGGATGATATCAAGAGTAGCTCTAGGAGCTTGACAGAGCTTTTGGCTCCGGCCACCTTCTGCACCAGGATCTTCTACAGCATCCCGCCGATGGTCCAAAAGAACCACCATGGTTGTTGGCTCTATGAGCCCCTCCTCGCCTTCGTCCTCCTGAGGGTGTTGTTGAGTATGATGATCATCTTCTGCGATCGCAAAAAAAACCATCGTGAGCCTGAAGCGAGTAATAATGATAAGGAGTCGAATATGGACTTATATCTCAACATCAATATTTTAAAATATAAATTAAAATTAATTTAAATTTTTTTACCTTTCGTCGATTATCCCAACATCATCTTCTTAATCCTCGGCGGCTCGATGATGAATGATTAAAGAAGAGCCCCCTTAGTATAGGAGAAATCAGACATCTCGCCAAAAGATAAGCCATCTTCCGCTTCTTTCTTATCTCTCTCTCGTTATATATATATATATATATATATATATATAGCATTGACTCTTTTTTCTGTTTCTGCTGCCTCTAACTGCCTGCGCGAGAAGAAGAGGAAGAAAGGGGGAGAGGAGAAGGCGGCGGCGATGGCGAGCTTGGCGAGGCGGAGGGCTGGAGATGTTTTCCGGCCGGAGGCGGTGCGGCGAGCTGCCGTGTTCTGCCGGGGATTCGCGGCGGCGGCGGACGAGAACGACGTGGTAGTGATCGGCGGCGGGTCCGGTGGGTACGTGGCGGCTATCAAGGCCGCGCAGTTGGGGCTCAAGACGACCTGCATCGAGAAGCGGGGGACGCTCGGTGGCACCTGCCTTAACGTCGGATGCATCCCCTCCAAGGTGAAAGATCGCCTCATCCCTTGTTCCACTCTCCTCCTTTTCCCTTTCCGATCCCTTTAGCGTGTAGCATCTGTCTTGTTGGTCTTTGTTTCCGATTCATGTTTTCTGTTTGTTTAGTGGTTTTCATAGATTGTGGTGTTCCTCAGTTCTGATTTTTGACTAAGTATTTCTAACAAGTAGATCGAAAGATGCCTCGACTCTGCTCCTCAACTCCATCCGTGTTCTTGTGGTCTTCTTATGGTAAACTGGAATCCTTTGATTGATTTGGGTTTCTTGAGATAACGGTAATTAGTTGGAAAGGTGGTGGAAACGGTGAGGCTTAAAAGCGGGATGGGATAGCATTGTTTTGTTTCGTCCTTTTTGTTCACTATTTGAAGCACTGCATTACATGTCTAGTATTTGCATATCCATTCTGCAAATCTACTTTGGACACATGCTGATTTTATGTTCTTCAGATAGAAATTGAGTCTAAGCTACCCTATTTCATCATTTTTGGAGGCTTTAGGTATCATTTACTAGTCAGATGATATGCATTTGCAATTGATTGCAAAATGTGGATTATTCATATATAGGAGAATTCGTAATAATTTAATTTTTAATTTTATTTTCATAAGAGAAATATAATATTTATTTCTGGAATGTCAATTATTTACTTCCTAAAAAACAAATCACTTATTAAGAAATAGATTAATTAATAATTTAATTGATTAATAAAATTTGTAACTTGTCAACATGATTAAGAAAATCAAATTGAATCATTTTTTTAATTATAATACACAAATATAAAAATTAATAATAAAAAATATATTATTTATAGTAATTAATTTATATTAATGAAAGAAATTATGGATATAGTGGTGGCCATCATCTGCGCTCACAGGAAGGAAGAGCCACCGCGAGGCTGATTCCGCCATATAGGAGTCGAAGCTGCTCGATCCAAAAAGGATGTAGCTTTATTTTTCTAACAACTTTTTTCACTACAGTAAATAAAGGCTAAGTTAAATTCAATGTAAAGTTCGGGTTGTGGACAGATGGGAGGAACCACCTTTGTGCTCTGGAGGATTCAATGAACCATGATGACCAAAGAGGATGGATCATACATAGGTTCTTCCATCATCTAACTAATATATATATGTATATATATATATATAATTTTTATTTAATTAAATTCTATTTTTGTTTATCTAGAGTTTCAATTGGAATTTAAAAAATAATATAAAATAATTTGTGTTTAATATTATCCAAGATATAAATCACCATAGAAACTATATATTTTAAAGAGAAAATTAGGAGAGACAAAAAATAATATACTATTATAAAAAGATAGAACAGCATAGTTTCAATTGGGAATTCGGAAAAGAACTCTTCTTTTTGGATTTTTCTCTCATTCATTGGCTTGTTAGCATACTAGTTGTATCTTAATTGGATGGAGAATATTAGTCATATTAGCATGACATACTGGAAAAATAAAACAAGTTGATGAAAAAGGAAGTAAAAGAAGAGGTTGTAAACATCTTCAGTTACATATAATAGATGCAATATTCTCTAGCAGTTCTCTTGCAACTAAGCATTTATGGATGTGTATTGTCTTTCTTAGCTACTCTTTCATCAGGCTTTGTTCATGTGGTTGGTTCAAATTTATTATTTACGTGGAAGTAATAATGTCCTGAACTGCAAATTGTAAAAAAAAAAAAAGCTTATTAGCATGAAATTACTTACATTTTTCATTGTGTTGTGTGATTCTCATGTGATGAGTGATAAGCAGATAAGATTTCCTCAAGGCAGTTGAGGAAATCTCTACGTAGTTGAGAAAAATCCTCCCTGCTGAATGTGTATAACCTCTCTGTTGAGTATGTATAAATAGCTATCAAGAGCTCACTATCAAATGTATTAGCCAATTACATCTTATACATTTCATAGTTTCTTCTACAATTTCTATCTTTCTATCTTCTTCATTTAATTCTTATCATGGTATCAGAGCCGTTTGCCTAGAGCAAGCCCTCTTCTCGCTGTTTGACTCCTCACAACCGCTTCCCGACCGGAGTCCACCGCCTCCCCTTGGGTCGCAGCCGTAGCCGCTCGACCATCCCTCTCGTGGCGACGTCTCCGCCCCTCAGCCGTAGCCATTCGCCACTGCTGCAGTCGTTGTCACTACGCCCACTGCATCGACACTTCTTCCGTGGGCAACGCTCCTAAAGGAAGCACAGTCACGGCCTTTGTTTCTACCGCCGGCTGCTGCTCCCTTGCCAACCGAAGTCTTCCGCTGAAAACTCCGCCCCGCCGCTCTTCCGGCCACCAAACTCCAACCTTGCAGATTTCTCCAGCATCGCTGCAGAAATCGCTGCAAGCTGCAGAGATTTCTCCCACCTCGCTGCAACAATCTCTCCTGCATTCTGCATCGCTGCAGCCTACCAGTGCCTCTAGAAGAAGCAGCAGCCCTCTTCGGCATTGCATACAACGACCCTTCTACAGCTGACGTCTTCATCATCTACCTCCCTCCACAGCCATCACTGCCTTTTTCGCTGCAGATTTCTCGCCCATCTCTGCAGTGCATCGCTGCAGCCTCATCGCCGCAGCCTTCTCTGCAGTTCATCGCTGCAGCCTCCTCTGCAGCACATTGATCTGCTTTTCTCCTCCTTTCTCCCTCCTATATCTTTACAATCTTTACATCTTCCGTAAAGATCACTTAAACCGCCACAAAATATCTGGGATGTCTTCATTTTCCTCTTTCGATATTCCTATCCCTGTTTCTGCAGGGATTCTGAGTACTTCTCAAAGTCTTATCACTATCAATGCTGCAGCACTCATTCCCTTCAAATTATCCAAAGGCGGCAACTACGCATCTTGGCGGGCACAACTTTCTAATCTTCTATTTGGCTATGATCTCCTAGGTTATGTTGATGGCTCTCTCCAGTGTCCACCTGACATGGTCACCATCCCAGGCGAACCCAGTCCAGTGCCAAATCCAGCCCACAAACTATGGTTACGTCAAGATCGCCTCATCCTCCAAGCTATTCAAGCTTCTGTTGCTGGATCCATTGCCCCGCTGATATCCTCATGTACGACTGCTGGGGGGGGGGGGGGGGGGGGGGGGGGGGGGGGGGGGGGGGGGGGGGGGGGGGGGGGGGGGGGGGGGGGGGGGGGGGGGGGGGGGGGGGGGGGGGGGGGGGGGGGGGGGGGGGGGGGGGGGGGGGGGGGGGGGGGGGGGGGGGGGGGGGGGGGGGGGGGGGGGGGGGGGGGGGGGGGGGGGGGGGGGGGGGGGGGGGGGGGGGGGGGGGGGGGGGGGGGGGGGGGGGGGGGGGGGGGGGGGGGGGGGGGGGGGGGGGGGGGGGGGGGGGGGGGGGGGGGGGGGGGGGGGGGGGGGGGGGGGGGGGGGGGGGGGGGGGGGGGGGGGGGGGGGGGGGGGGGGGGGGGGGGGGGGGGGGGGGGGGGGGGGGGGGGGGGGGGGGGGGGGGGGGGGGGGGGGGGGGGGGGGGGGGGGGGGGGGGGGGGGGGGGGGGGGGGGGGGGGGGGGGGGGGGGGGGGGGGGGGGGGGGGGGGGGGGGGGGGGGGGGGGGGGGGGGGGGGGGGGGGGGGGGGGGGGGGGGGGGGGGGGGGGGGGGGGGGGGGGGGGGGGGGGGGGGGGGGGGGGGGGGGGGGGGGGGGGGGGGGGGGGGGGGGGGGGGGGGGGGGGGGGGGGGGGGGGGGGGGGGGGGGGGGGGGGGGGGGGGGGGGGGGGGGGGGGGGGGGGGGGGGGGGGGGGGGGGGGGGGGGGGGGGGGGGGGGGGGGGGGGGGGGGGGGGGGGGGGGGGGGGGGGGGGGGGGGGGGGGGGGGGGGGGGGGGGGGGGGGGGGGGGGGGGGGGGGGGGGGGGGGGGGGGGGGGGGGGGGGGGGGGGGGGGGGGGGGGGGGGGGGGGGGGGGGGGGGGGGGGGGGGGGGGGGGGGGGGGGGGGGGGGGGGGGGGGGGGGGGGGGGGGGGGGGGGGGGGGGGGGGGGGGGGGGGGGGGGGGGGGGGGGGGGGGGGGGGGGGGGGGGGGGGGGGGGGGGGGGGGGGGGGGGGGGGGGGGGGGGGGGGGGGGGGGGGGGGGGGGGGGGGGGGGGGGGGGGGGGGGGGGGGGGGGGGGGGGGGGGGGGGGGGGGGGGGGGGGGGGGGGGGGGGGGGGGGGGGGGGGGGGGGGGGGGGGGGGGGGGGGGGGGGGGGGGGGGGGGGGGGGGGGGGGGGGGGGGGGGGGGGGGGGGGGGGGGGGGGGGGGGGGGGGGGGGGGGGGGGGGGGGGGGGGGGGGGGGGGGGGGGGGGGGGGGGGGGGGGGGGGGGGGGGGGGGGGGGGGGGGGGGGGGGGGGGGGGGGGGGGGGGGGGGGGGGGGGGGGGGGGGGGGGGGGGGGGGGGGGGGGGGGGGGGGGGGGGGGGGGGGGGGGGGGGGGGGGGGGGGGGGGGGGGGGGGGGGGGGGGGGGGGGGGGGGGGGGGGGGGGGGGGGGGGGGGGGGGGGGGGGGGGGGGGGGGGGGGGGGGGGGGGGGGGGGGGGGGGGGGGGGGGGGGGGGGGGGGGGGGGGGGGGGGGGGGGGGGGGGGGGGGGGGGGGGGGGGGGGGGCATGGTGCAGAATGGTGCAAGTTACAAACAACTTTGGCAAATCACTCGCGTACTCGCATGCTCGGACTTCTTTCCAATCTGATGAAAACAAAACAAGAGGGAAGTACTATTGCTGATTATCTACAAACTATCAAAGTTATCATCGATGACTTGGCTTTGATAGGTCATTCTCTCAGTGATGAAGAAGTCCTAATCCATACCCTCAATGGCCTAGGAGGCGAGTACAAAGAACTGACAGCAGCTCTTCGGGCACGCGACTCACCAATATCATTTGAAGAACTTTATGATAAGTTGATCGACTATGAGACGTACTTGAAGCGTGATGATATGTTGCCCGGACCACCTATTACAGCTCAAGTCAATCAAAAATCCAAGAGGAAGAGCAACCAGTACAATAAACACGTCAACAACGGTTTGGCTAAGCTGCCTTCCAGCCCTATGGCGCCCAGACCAAACCCCCCTCATCCATATCAAGGTGGTAACTTTCATAATCCTCAGTTGTCGCGTCCTGACTTCACAGGCAACCAACCAGTCGTTTGCCAACTATGTGATAAAGTCGGACACTCCGCGAAAGTCTGTCGATCTCGCCCCAGACTCCCTGCTCCATCACAGTGGCCTCAGGCGAATTTCATGGCTACTCCAACTCCTACCCAACCTAATTGGATTGTGGACTCGGGCGCCTCTCATCACATCACCTCTAATCTTCAAAACTTGTCCATCCACAACAACTATGACGGAAATGAAGATATCATCATCGGTGACGGTAAACGAATTCCTATTACTCATTCTGGTTCCTCAACGCTTAGTTCACTTACCACAACTTTTACACTCGATGATGTTCTGTGTGCACCTAACATTAAAAGAAACCTCATTTCCGTTTCTCAATTCTGTAAACAAAATAATACCTCAATTGAATTCTTTCCTAACTTTTTTCTTGTCAAGGATTTGAGCACGGGGGCATCCTTGGTCCAGGGCCAGAACAAAGATAACATTTATGAGTGGCCATCCGCTTCGCAAATTACCCTTCCTACTGCTCACTCTTCAGTCGCAGCTCCGGTTGATGTATGGCATCGTCGTCTTGGTCATCCCTCCCCTTTTATCCAGCAAAAATTACTTTCTCGTTATTCTCTTCCTACCTTGAAAATCAATAGCACTGTCAATCATTGCGATGCTTGTCTTTGCAATAAAAGTCATAAACTGCCTTTTGGGACAACCTCCATTTCTTGCTCTAAACCATTTGAAATCATTTATACCGACGTATGGGGCCCTGCCCCAATTCCTTCTTTTGACAAGTTTCGCTTTTATGTCATTTTTGTCGACTATTTTACTAAGTACACATGGTTATATCCTCTCCACCATAAGTCTGATGTTTCCATAGTATTTACCAACTTTCGAAAGTTGGTCGAAAATTTTTTTCAATCTTCCATTAAAACGGTTTACTCTGATGGCGGAGGCGAATATCAAGCCCTCACATCTTGTCTCTCTGCTTGTGGTATACAACACCTCAAGTCACCCCCACATACTCCCCAATTGGTTGGCTCTGCCGAACGCAAACATCGGCATATCGTTGAAACTGGTCTCTCCCTTCTACATCAAGCATCCATGCCACCACCTTTTTGGTCAGTAGCCTTTCAAACTGCAGTTTATCTCATTAATCGTATGCTCACTCCAGTCTTACAATACCAGTCATCATTTGAAAAATTATTCCACAAGCTTCCAAACCTTCATAAACTCAAAGTTTTTGGCTGTTTATGTTATCCATGGCTCCGTCCCTATACGTCACATAAGCTAACACCACGATCTAAGCCTTGCACTTTTATAGGCTACTCTCTTGAACATAATGCTTTTCGATGTTATGAACCCCAAACTAAAAAAATCTTTATATCACGTCATGTTATTTTTGAGGAGTCTGTCTTTCCTTTTCAAAATAATCCTACCATGCAAGCTACTTCGATAAACATACATCACTGGAATATCCCTCCGATCTCATCCCACGAACCTCCAATGACACCGTCCAGTCCTTATCCTCAAGATCTGCATACTACTACTCCTGTTCAACAGCTTCTCAATCCCTCTATTTCTCCACTTCCTTCCTCACAAGTTTCCCCTGTTAATGAGGTAATACCCTCGGCAACATTGCCCCTACCTTCTCCTAGACCTAGTGACATTGTTGTGCCGACGGTTGGCTCGGTCCATGACAGTGACTCACCCTCGGCTTTACCACCAACACAATCTACCACTTCCATTCCCCCTAGACATCCAATGACAACACGCTCCAAAAGTGGTATTTTCAAACCACGTCAGGTCCTTGACTTACATGCTATAACAAGTTCCTCCACTGAGGCCAGTGAACCCACTACAATCACTCAAGCCCAAAAATCTTCTCACTGGCGTAAAGCCATGTGTGACGAATATGATGCTCTCCTCCACAACTCTACATGGACCTTAGTACCCTTTCATCACACACAAAATATCATCGGGTGTAAATGGGTCTTTCGAATTAAGCGGAACCCAGACGGATCCGTTGCCAGATATAAAGCACGTCTAGTCGCCAAAGGGTTTCATCAACGACCTGGTGTCGACTTTACAGAGACATTTAGTCCCGTTGTTAAACCTACAACAATCCGTCTTATCTTGAGTTTGTCCATCTCAAAGGGCTGGCACATACGACAATTGGATGTTAACAATGCCTTTTTACAGGGGTCACTTACTGAAGATGTCTTTATGCAGCAACCTCCTGGTTTCGTTCATCCTCAATATCCGAGGCATGTCTGCAAACTTCAAAAAGCTATTTATGGACTTCGTCAAGCTCCAAGGGCTTGGTATAACGAGCTTGGCTCGTTTTTGACCTCAATTGGCTTCATCAATTCCAAGTCTGATACCTCATTATTCATTTGCCAGCAGAATGGAAGCATAATATATCTTTTAGTATATGTGGATGATATTATTGTCACAGGAAATGATCCTTTGAAGACTCAAGCATTTCTAAAGCACTTGGCCGATCGCTTCTCCCTCAAAGATCTAGGAACTTTAAGCTACTTTCTGGGAGTGGAAGCAACATTTACATCTTCAGGTCTCTTCCTATCACAAAGAAAATATATTCAAGATTTATTATCAAAGACAAACATGCAGGATGCGAAAGAGGTTACAACTCCTCTCTCTACTAGTGAATCACTTAAATTATGTGATGGAAGTCCTGCTACAGATTCGACTCAATATCGACAAGTCCTTGGCTCCTTACAGTACTTGGCTCTCACACGTCCAGATATTTCATTTGCCGTCAATAAATTATCACAATTCATGCATCGACCATCTACTATGCATTGGTCTGCGGTCAAACGAATTTTGCGGTATCTTAAAGGGACTCTTAACTATGGCATTTTTCTTCGCAAAAATACTTCACTCCATCTCCATGCCTTTGCTGATGCTGATTGGGCAGGGAACCTTGATGATAGAACATCTACGTCAGGATACATTGTCTTCCTTGGAGCCACTCCAATCAGTTGGAGTTCTAAAAAACAAAAGACGGTTGCACGATCTACAACTGAAGCTGAATACCGTGCCATCGCCACCGCTGCTGCTGAACTCAATTGGGTCACAAATCTGCTCAAGGAACTCAACGTCAACTCCACGGTTATTCCTACAATATATTGTGACAATATTGGCGCTACCTACTTATGTGCCAATCCAGTGTTCCATTCCCGCATGAAACACATTGCCATCGACTTCCACTTCGTGCGAGATCAAGTTGTTAGACATCAACTCCGTGTTTCTCACGTACATACAGTCGATCAACTAGCAGACTCACTCACAAAGCCTCTCGCCCGGAAACTATTTTCATCTCATCGGTCCAAGATCGGCATCCTTGATGGAAGCTTAATCTTGCGGGGGCATGATAAGCAGATAAGATTTCCTCAAGGCAGTTGAGGAAATCTCTACGTAGTTGAGAAAAATCCTCCCTGCTGAATGTGTATAACCTCTCTGTTGAGTATGTATAAATAGCTATCAAGAGCTCACTATCAAATGTATTAGCCAATTACATCTTATACATTTCATAGTTTCTTCTACAATTTCTATCTTTCTATCTTCTTCATTTAATTCTTATCAATGAGAAGATGATTATCGCGGAATCCATGAGTGTGATATTGTTTTGTTTTATGAGTGGATGCGGATAGATCTAAGCATCCCAAGAACTGGACACCAATGAGTTAGGTTGCCAGTAATTTCAATCACATCTCGATGCAACAGTTTCAACAATCTCTCTCTGCAATAGCATGAACAACATAAACACTACAAAAGGCATAACAGAAGAAGAATGCATTGATAATATTTTATTTAATGAAGTATTGATTTGTTCTCCTCTCATTACTATTGTTTAGGAAACTGCGTTGTTAGGCTATATTTATTTACAACTTATGTTTTCAACTGCTAGTTTGTCTCTTTGAGATCTCTTAATTTTATGAGTCTATAATGCAATTCATAGATTAAGTTTCTTATAAAGGTTTTTAGGTATCTAAGATTTTAAACAAACTTAATAACTATTTAGTATCAAATAAACATAAGATATTTTCATATTACGTTATAGTATTTTTTCGATATTGTTGAAAATATTATAATGTAGTATAAAAATATTATAAAGAATTGTTTACCCAATAGATCGGACCACAGAAAAAAAAAAGAAAAAAGACAGAATTCTTATTATGTCTATCCGGATAGACATAACCCAATGATAGAAGACCATATATGAGATATTAAGTAGGATTATAGAGGTTTCTAGAAGAAATGTATATCTTCAATTGGCATACAACTTGGTGTCAATGATTTAAGAAAAAAATTTATTGCTTACATAGTAGAAAGAAAGAAGACAGTAATAACCCTTCATTATATAAATTTTCACTTATCAAGGTAAATGAATGACAAAAGTAAAAGGCACAATAAATGGTATCATGAATTGCAATTACATCCTGGATCCAATCCAAATACATGAAATGAATTGTGCAAATTAAAGAGACATGAAAAAATGATGCAACTCAACTTGTTTCCAATGTCCAAAACCAACATTTGGTTTTGTTTGTATGGACTAACAGCAACTTGCAGTGTTCTTCATTACAAAAAATCCATTTGGTTTAAGGCCAACATGCAAATTAGATGTTCATTAGTAACACAGAGATAGATAGCAGCATCATGACTACAACTTGCGAACTTTACATCTACTATGGGAAAAACCTCTATACAGATGACTTACTACAAGAAAAAGAGAAAGGATTCGAGAAAGCAAACCTCTGTCTGTTTCTTCTTCCATCTCACTTTCATTTCCATCATCTGCCTCTAGAAAATATTTCTGAAAAAAGGTGATAAAAGATAAGTATTACATTTACATTTTAAATATGTAAATCAGCAGCAGTAATTATTGTGAAAGCACTCATAGGACCCACAAATTAAGTAGAAAATGAAACAAAAAAAAAAAAAGTAGTTCAAGAACAGAAAAACAAGAAAGAGAAAAATCAACAGGACAAGACTGCACATTCAGATTGAATATTACGGGTTAACATCTCTAGATGTTAACAAAACAGAAATGAAAAGTGTTTTTCTTTTGTGGCATGAGCGCATGACATGACATGACATGCCACCTTTGTTCTAATTAAATATTTCAATGACTAACTTGCATACTATTTCAACTCTTCAAATGCCAGCAAGAAGGGGCAAAGAATAAATTTTTTAAAAAAATAATAATCAGTTTATTGCATGAGATCACTAAGATATATTGTCAAAACATCTCATTCTCACAAAATAACCATTAAGACAAAAAGGAGATAGATACTCTTGCTCACATCACATCATCTTCTGCTACTACTTCACCAGGAACTGTAATGGGCACTGGTTGAGGTCCCCCCAACTCTTTTTTTGTAGATTTTTTTGCATCTCATCAGCAGCAACAGCCTGAGCCAATGAATCCTATATTAACGACAGCATAGCAAAAGTACACACACTAAGATTCTAAATAATAGAATCAAGCAGACCACTTATTCTAAATGTACAAGTAGAAGCCAGAATAGTACTTGATGAGCCTCCAAAGCAGGATTGAATGAACACCCAGGTGGCTCTGCCTCCACTTCAACAGCAGGAATGAGACAGGCCTTGTGCTTCTTCTGGAAGATCAGAAATTCGGGAAGAAGAAGAAAGGAAAAAATCATGCCGTAAGTACAGAGGGAGATTCTTATACAGCATACAAGAAATAGAAGACTACTCAAAAATCAAAATTGTTTATTTCAACAATCTCTCTCTGCAATAGCATGAACAACATAAACACTACTAAGAAAGGCATGAAGAAGTTATTAGTAACTTAACAATGCATTGATAATATTTTATTTAATGTGAAGTATTGATTTGTTCTCCTATCATTACTATTGTTTAGGAAACTGCGTTGTTAGGCTATATTGATTTACAACTTATGTTTCAACTGCTATTTGTCTATAATGCAATTCAAAGATTAAGTTTCGGATTTTAGGTATCTAAGATTTTAAACAAACTTAATAACTATTTAGTATCAAATAAATATAAGTTATTTTCATATTACGTTATAGTTTTTTTTTTTTGATATTGTTGAAAATATTATAACATAGTATAAAAATATTATAAAGAATTGTTTACCCAATAGATCGGGTCATAGAAAAAAAAAAAGAAAAAGAAAGGAACGGAAAAATGATAGATGATTAAAGGACTTTAAGGTATTATGTAAAAAAAAAAAGATTATTTTAAAATTCTAAAAATGAATGAGAGAAAAAAATTCAAAAAGAAGAGTTCTTTTCAGAATTTGCAATTGAAACTATGATGTTCTATTTTTTTATAAATCATATACTATTAGCAGATTATTTTTTGTCTATCCTAATTTTCTCTTTATATATATATATATATATATATATATATATATTAATGATCCATCCTCTTTGGTCATCAAGGTTCATTGAATCTGGAGCACAAAGATGGTTCCTCCCCTCTATCTAAAACCCAAACCGTAAATAAATATATTGAATTTAACTTAGTCTTTATTTCTTACAGTGACAAAGTTACTAGAAGAATAAAACTACATCTTTTATGGTAGTATATAAGTCCGATCTCGAGCAGTTTCGACTCAGTATTATTACCACCCGCCTCAGCCTCACGGTGGCTCTTTCTACGACCACAGAAGATGAGCCACCACGCTCGACTACATAAGATGAGCATTTTCAGGTGTCACATATGAGCGATTCACGAGCTACTTCATACAAGCATATATCCTTGTAGGTTCAAAGTTTTACAACGAGGATGATGCATTTCTTAAATATGCTCATGATTATATTGTTTATTTGAACTAAATATTTCAGAGTTTTTCCGAGATGATTTACTCTTATCTATGATCTAAGAGTCGCTCTAGATCGGTTTCCGACTTGCGACTCGTCGGCACCCAACCTAAGCTCGAGATCAGTCATTTGGCCCACAGGTCCAATCCTTGCTCGGGTCGCTCCAGATCGATTCCCGACTTACAACTCATCTGCACCAAACATAAATCCGAGATCAGTTACTCGACCAAAAGGCCATCTCCTCCCAACTCACATAGTTCGGTCTCCTGATCAGCGGCTCACCAACATCATCCTGCACGAGCCCAGCCACCCGACTGACAGCGCAAAATCATTCCTAAAGCACAGGGTGCCGCCCTTGAACTGCCTCACGACAAGCCAATCCAACTTCCCCCGTGAGCAATCAACACAACCGTAGCATTCCAACCCAGGCATGTCTCTCGCCCCTTCAAGGAACCCACAGCACAATCGATGCCACGCCACGCCACAACCAAGTCAGCAAGAGAAGCACCCCCACGCGCTGAGCCAACAACCGTACCAAGACGCCACTCGGTATGTCTCGTCTCGGTAAGCCCGGGACGACATTGCATGGCATCATTTCGCACGTCCCAGGACGGCGATTGCACAAATATACCATCTCATCCCTCAAGGATCGGTCGTCACGCCAAACCCACGTACGACCGACCCTCATACAGTAGTATATAAGCCCCTGGCCGACATCCGGCCGAGGGGAGAAAAAAAAGAAAAGAGGCAGAAAGCAGAACCCCAAACTGACTTACTCGTCGAGGGGTCACAGTTGATAACGTCCAGCGGGGCCTTCTGTGCAGGAAAGCGGCAACGTCCGAGGCGAGGCCATCCCGATCGATAGAGGTGTCCTTCCTCTCGACGCGTCAATCAGCATCCCGACAAAGAGACATTAATCAATATTGCAGCGCCAACACACCGACTGGAGGGTTTGACCGACTATGGCATCCACGTACGACCGACCCTCGTACAGTAGTATAAAAGCCCCTGGCCGACATCCGGTCGAGGGGAGAAAAAAGAGAGGCAGAAAGCAGAATCCCACACTGACTTACTTGTCGAGGGGTCACAATCGATAATGATTCGACGGGGCCTTCTGTGCAGGAAAGCGGCAACGTCCGAGGCGAGGCCATCCCGATCGATAGAGGTGTCCTTCCTCTCGACGCGCCAATTAGCATCCCGACAAGGAGACATTAATCAATATTGCAGCGCCAACACATCGACTGGAGGGCTCGACCGACTCTGGTATCCAGCTCAGCCGATTGAACACTTCCAATATCGCTCCGTGGATCAAGCCATGCTGACTCATCAGCCACAGCACATTAGTTCATCAATATCCCCTTTGGGTGGATCGATGTAATTATCAGAACAGGTAGGAGATATTGGTCCATATCCAACTTTATTTCCACCTCCTCACTTTAATGCTTCATGAGGACTAAATTCTTCGTGACGATTGCGTGAAAGCTGCTGCAGTTGTAGGATTTATATTACTTTCAGGAAAAGTTATGACGAGTGTTTCTGTAATTGTAATTTGTGTATATAATGAAGGATTTCTTCTTCCTTCCTTATATGTAATTAACCTTAGAAAAATAAATAAAAATATGTGGAATTGCCACGTGACAACATGCGCGCATGCCCCATAGCATGTTTATTGCATGCTCACCACGTAACTCCAAAGTGATCAAGATATTATCATCATCATCATGACACTATGCGAGCATGCCGTGTCGCATATTGACTCGTGAGTTGTCGACTAGTTTCGCAGATGCATCCGACGCACTATCGGATGGACCAAATCAAGATGGACGGACCCGTCAGCCGAAGCCCACGGCTAGGTCTTGAACCCGACTAAAACCCTTCCGCCCTCCTCCGAGACAGCGGCGTCGTCCCGTCCCATGGCGAGCTTTGTCCGAACCCGCCTCTGCGACCGCCGCGCGTCCGCGGTCTCTCGCTCCTACGCCGTTGCGGCCGCCGCCAGACCTTCTTCCGCCTCGCCCAACTCGGCGAACGAGAGACCTGCCGCGCTGAAGCCGGCAACGGTGGATGAAGAGGAGGTCCCCACGTCGGGCATCTGCCGCCCCCTTTCGGAGATCCTCAGGGAGCTTAACAAGAAGGTCCCGGATTCGCTCATCAGGACCCGCGTAGAAAACGGCGTGGCCACCAGACACATCCCTTGGTTCGCCTCGCCTCTTTCCACCTTCTTATCTTCTCGTCTTCCTTCCTCTCCTGCTTTCATCCAGCTTGCCCTAACTGTTGCGGTTCGAACGTAACTTCTCTTGTGACCTTGATGTCATGGTTGGAGTGGTGATGCAGAGTCGTGGTGCTATGTTTGGTATCAAAGACGAAATCTTTGGTGCCTAACTTAGGTTGGGAAGCTAACAAGCTTCGTGTCTTGCTGGGCCTGCTGTGTGTATAGCTTTCATCATTTTAGCTTAAATTGGTGTCGTTTTACAGAATTTTCAGTTTACTTGGTGATATATGATGTATTTTCTGAAGAACAATTCACTGGATCTTGAATTTGTTAAAATAGGGTTTCATTCTACCTGTGGAATGAAAGGGAAAATTGTGGTAGCTTAAAATTTTGAGTGGAATCTCGGTCTTGTTAGTCCTTAAGCAAAGATGTGTGTTTCCTTTTGTGTTCTACCCTAAAGTAAAAAAGGATGACATGTAGGTTTCTTGAAAGCTTAAAGGGATGACTCTGGGTTTGAGTTCAAATGTCTGTTGGAAATTTAGACACATCCCTAGGTTCGCCTCGCCTCTTTCCACCTTCTTATCTTCTCCTCTTCCTTCCTCTCCTGGTTTCATCCAGCTTGCCCTAACTGTTGCGGTTCGAACGTAACTTCTCTTTTGACCTTGATTTCATGGTTGGAGTGGTGATGCAGAGTCGTGGTGCTATGTTTGGTATCAAAGACGAAATCTTTGGTGCCTAACTTAGGTTGGGAAGCTAACAAGCTTCGTGTCTTGCTGGGCCTGCTGTATGTATAGCTTTCATCATTTTAGCTTAAATTGGTGTCGTTTTACAGAATTTTCAGTTTACTTGGTGATATATGATGTATTTTCTGAAGAACAATTCACTGGATCTTGAATTTGTTAAAATAGGGTTTCATTCTACCTGTGGAATGAAAGGGAAAATTGTGGTAGCTTAAAATTTTGAGTGGAATCTCGGTCTTGTTAGTCCTTAAGCAAAGATGTGTGTTTCCTTTTGTGTTCTACCCTAAAGTAAAAAAGGATGACATGTAGGTTTCTTGAAAGCTTAAAGGGATGACTCTGGGTTTGAGTTCAAATGTCTGTTGGAAATTTAGACACATCCCTTGGTTCGCCTCGCCTCTTTCCACCTTCTTATCTTCTCGTCTTCCTTCCTCTCCTGGTTTCATCCAGCTTGCCCTAACTGTTGCGGTTCGAACGTAACTTCTCTTTTGACCTTGATGTCATGGTTGGAGTGGTGATGCAGAGTCGTGGTGCTATGTTTGGTATCAAAGACGAAATCTTTGGTGCCTAACTTAGGTTGGGAAGCTAACAAGCTTCGTGTCTTGCTGGGCCTGCTGTATGTATAGCTTTCATCATTTTAGCTTAAATTGGTGTCGTTTTACAGAATTTTCAGTTTACTTGGTGATATATGATGTATTTTCTGAAGAACAATTCACTGGATCTTGAATTTGTTAAAATAGGGTTTCATTCTACCTGTGGAATGAAAGGGAAAATTGTGGTAGCTTAAAATTTTGAGTGGAATCTCGGTCTTGTTAGTCCTTAAGCAAAGATGTGTGTTTCCTTTTGTGTTCTACCCTAAAGTAAAAAAGGATGACATGTAGGTTTCTTGAAAGCTTAAAGGGATGACTCTGGGTTTGAGTTCAAATGTCTGTTGGAAATTTAGACACATCCCTTGGTTCGCCTCGCCTCTTTCCACCTTCTTATCTTCTCGTCTTCCTTCCTCTCCTGGTTTCATCCAGCTTGCCCTAACTGTTGCGGTTCGAACGTAACTTATCTTTTGACCTTGATGTCATGGTTGGAGTGGTGATGCAGAGTCGTGGTGCTATGTTTGGTATCAAAAACGAAATCTTTGGTGCCTAACTTAGGTTGGGAAGCTAACAAGCTTCGTGTCTTGCTGGGCCTGCTGTATGTATATCTTTCATCATTTTAGCTTAAATTGGTGTCGTTTTACAGAATTTTCAGTTTACTTGGTGATATATGATGTATTTTCTGAAGAACAATTCACTGGATCTTGAATTTGTTAAAATAGGGTTTCATTCTACCTGTGGAATGAAAGGGAAAATTGTGGTAGCTTAAAATTTTGAGTGGAATCTCGGTCTTGTTAGTCCTTAAGCAAAGATGTGTGTTTCCTTTTGTGTTCTACCCTAAAGTAAAAAAGGATGACATGTAGGTTTCTTGAAAGCTTAAAGGGATGACTCTGGGTTTGAGTTCAAATGTCTGTTGGAAATTTAGACACATCCCTTGGTTCGCCTCGCCTCTTTCCACCTTCTTATCTTCTCGTCTTCCTTCCTCTCCTGGTTTCATCCAGCTTGCCCTAACTGTTGCGGTTCGAACGTAACTTCTCTTTTGACCTTGATGTCATGGTTGGAGTGGTGATGCAGAGTCGTGGTGCTATGTTTGGTATCAAAGACGAAATCTTTGGTGCCTAACTTAGGTTGGGAAGCTAACAAGCTTCGTGTCTTGCTGGGCCTGCTGTATGTATAGCTTTCATCATTTTAGCTTAAATTGGTGTCGTTTTACAGAATTTTCAGTTTACTTGGTGATATATGATGTATTTTCTGAAGAACAATTCACTGGATCTTGAATTTGTTAAAATAGGGTTTCATTCTACCTGTGGAATGAAAGGGAAAATTGTGGTAGCTTAAAATTTTGAGTGGAATCTCGGTCTTGTTAGTCCTTAAGCAAAGATGTGTGTTTCCTTTTGTGTTCTACCCTAAAGTAAAAAAGGATGACATGTAGGTTTCTTGAAAGCTTAAAGGGATGACTCTGGGTTTGAGTTCAAATGTCTGTTGGAAATTTAGACACATCCCTTGGTTCGCCTCGCCTCTTTCCACCTTCTTATCTTCTCGTCTTCCTTCCTCTCCTGGTTTCATCCAGCTTGCCTAACTGTTGCGGTTCGAACGTAACTTCTCTTTTGACCTTGATGTCATGGTTGGAGTGGTGATGCAGAGTCGTGGTGCTATGTTTGGTATCAAAGACGAAATCTTTGGTGCCTAACTTAGGTTGGGAAGCTAACAAGCTTCGTGTCTTGCTGGGCCTGCTGTATGTATAGCTTTCATCATTTTAGCTTAAATTGGTGTCGTTTTACAGAATTTTCAGTTTACTTGGTGATATATGATGTATTTTCTGAAGAACAATTCACTGGATCTTGAATTTGTTAAAATAGGGTTTCATTCTACCTGTGGAATGAAAGGGAAAATTGTGGTAGCTTAAAATTTTGAGTGGAATCTCGGTCTTGTTAGTCCTTAAGCAAAGATGTGTGTTTCCTTTTGTGTTCTACCCTAAAGTAAAAAAGGATGACATGTAGGTTTCTTGAAAGCTTAAAGGGATGACTCTGGGTTTGAGTTCAAATGTCTGTTGGAAATTTAGACACATCCCTTGGTTCGCCTCGCCTCTTTCCACCTTCTTATCTTCTCGTCTTCCTTCCTCTCCTGGTTTCATCCAGCTTGCCCTAACTGTTGCGGTTCGAACGTAACTTCTCTTTTGACCTTGATGTCATGGTTGGAGTGGTGATGCAGAGTCGTGGTGCTATGTTTGGTATCAAAGACGAAATCTTTGGTGCCTAACTTAGGTTGGGAAGCTAACAAGCTTCGTGTCTTGCTGGGCCTGCTGTATGTATAGCTTTCATCATTTTAGCTTAAATTGGTGTCGTTTTACAGAATTTTCAGTTTACTTGGTGATATATGATGTATTTTCTGAAGAACAATTCACTGGATCTTGAATTTGTTAAAATAGGGTTTCATTCTACCTGTGGAATGAAAGGGAAAATTGTGGTAGCTTAAAATTTTGAGTGGAATCTCGGTCTTGTTAGTCCTTAAGCAAAGATGTGTGTTTCCTTTTGTGTTCTACCCTAAAGTAAAAAAGGATGACATGTAGGTTTCTTGAAAGCTTAAAGGGATGACTCTGGGTTTGAGTTCAAATGTCTGTTGGAAATTTAGACACATCCCTTGGTTCGCCTCGCCTCTTTCCACCTTCTTATCTTCTCGTCTTCCTTCCTCTCCTGGTTTCATCCAGCTTGCCCTAACTGTTGCGGTTCGAACGTAACTTCTCTTTTGACCTTGATGTCATGGTTGGAGTGGTGATGCAGAGTCGTGGTGCTATGTTTGGTATCAAAGACGAAATCTTTGGTGCCTAACTTAGGTTGGGAAGCTAACAAGCTTCGTGTCTTGCTGGGCCTGCTGTATGTATAGCTTTCATCATTTTAGCTTAAATTGGTGTCGTTTTACAGAATTTTCAGTTTACTTGGTGATATATGATGTATTTTCTGAAGAACAATTCACTGGATCTTGAATTTGTTAAAATAGGGTTTCATTCTACCTGTGGAATGAAAGGGAAAATTGTGGTAGCTTAAAATTTTGAGTGGAATCTCGGTCTTGTTAGTCCTTAAGCAAAGATGTGTGTTTCCTTTTGTGTTCTACCCTAAAGTAAAAAGGATGACATGTAGGTTTCTTGAAAGCTTAAAGGGATGACTCTGGGTTTGAGTTCAAATGTCTGTTGGAAATTTAGACACATCCCTTGGTTCGCCTCGCCTCTTTCCACCTTCTTATCTTCTCGTCTTCCTTCCTCTCCTGGTTTCATCCAGCTTGCCTTAACTGTTGCGGTTCGAACGTAACTTCTCTTGTGACCTTGATGTCATGGTTGGAGTGGTGATGCAGAGTCGTGGTGCTATGTTTGGTATCAAAGACGAAATCTTTGGTGCCTAACTTAGGTTGGGAAGCTAACAAGCTTCGTGTCTTGTTGGGCCTGCTGTATGTATAGCTTTCATCATTTTAGCTTAAATTGGTGTCGTTTTACAGAATTTTCAGTTTACTTGGTGATATATGATGTATTTTCTGAAGAACAATTCACTGGATCTTGAATTTGTTAAAATAGGGTTTCATTCTACCTGTGGAATGAAAGGGAAAATTGTGGTAGCTTAAAATTTTGAGTGGAATCTCGGTCTTGTTAGTCCTTAAGCAAAGATGTGTGTTTCCTTTTGTGTTCTACCCTAAAGTAAAAAAGGATGACATGTAGGTTTCTTGAAAGCTTAAAGGGATGACTCTGGGTTTGAGTTCAAATGTCTGTTGGAAATTTAGACACATCCCTTGGTTCGCCTCGCCTCTTTCCACCTTCTTATCTTCTCGTCTTCCTTCCTCTCCTGGTTTCATCCAGCTTGCCCTAACTGTTGCGGTTCGAACGTAACTTCTCTTTTGACCTTGATGTCATGGTTGGAGTGGTGATGCAGAGTCGTGGTGCTATGTTTGGTATCAAAGACGAAATCTTTGGTGCCTAACTTAGGTTGGGAAGCTAACAAGCTTCGTGTCTTGCTGGGCCTGCTGTATGTATAGCTTTCATCATTTTAGCTTAAATTGGTGTCGTTTTACAGAATTTTCAGTTTACTTGGTGATATATGATGTATTTTCTGAAGAACAATTCACTGGATCTTGAATTTGTTAAAATAGGGTTTCATTCTACCTGTGGAATGAAAGGGAAAATTGTGGTAGCTTAAAATTTTGAGTGGAATCTCGGTCTTGTTAGTCCTTAAGCAAAGATGTGTGTTTCCTTTTGTGTTCTACCCTAAAGTAAAAAAGGATGACATGTAGGTTTCTTGAAAGCTTAAAGGGATGACTCTGGGTTTGAGTTCAAATGTCTGTTGGAAATTTAGACACATCCCTTGGTTCGCCTCGCCTCTTTCCACCTTCTTATCTTCTCGTCTTCCTTCCTCTCCTGGTTTCATCCAGCTTGCCCTAACTGTTGCGGTTCGAACGTAACTTCTCTTTTGACCTTGATGTCATGGTTGGAGTGGTGATGCAGAGTCGTGGTGCTATGTTTGGTATCAAAGACGAAATCTTTGGTGCCTAACTTAGGTTGGGAAGCTAACAAGCTTCGTGTCTTGCTGGGCCTGCTGTATGTATAGCTTTCATCATTTTAGCTTAAATTGGTGTCGTTTTACAGAATTTTCAGTTTACTTGGTGATATATGATGTATTTTCTGAAGAACAATTCACTGGATCTTGAATTTGTTAAAATAGGGTTTCATTCTACCTGTGGAATGAAAGGGAAAATTGTGGTAGCTTAAAATTTTGAGTGGAATCTCGGTCTTGTTAGTCCTTAAGCAAAGATGTGTGTTTCCTTTTGTGTTCTACCCTAAAGTAAAAAAGGATGACATGTAGGTTTCTTGAAAGCTTAAAGGGATGACTCTGGGTTTGAGTTCAAATGTCTGTTGGAAATTTAGACACATCCCTTGGTTCGCCTCGCCTCTTTCCACCTTCTTATCTTCTCGTCTTCCTTCCTCTCCTGGTTTCATCCAGCTTGCCCTAACTGTTGCGGTTCGAACGTAACTTCTCTTGTGACCTTGATGTCATGGTTGGAGTGGTGATGCAGAGTCGTGGTGCTATGTTTGGTATCAAAGACGAAATCTTTGGTGCCTAACTTAGGTTGGGAAGCTAACAAGCTTCGTGTCTTGCTGGGCCTGCTGTATGTATAGCTTTCATCATTTTAGCTTAAATTGGTGTCGTTTTACAGAATTTTCAGTTTACTTGGTGATATATGATGTATTTTCTGAAGAACAATTCACTGGATCTTGAATTTGTTAAAATAGGGTTTCATTCTACCTGTGGAATGAAAGGGAAAATTGTGGTAGCTTAAAATTTTGAGTGGAATCTCGGTCTTGTTAGTCCTTAAGCAAAGATGTGTGTTTCCTTTTGTGTTCTACCCTAAAGTAAAAAAGGATGACATGTAGGTTTCTTGAAAGCTTAAAGGGATGACTCTGGGTTTGAGTTCAAATGTCTGTTGGAAATTTAGACACATCCCTTGGTTCGCCTCGCCTCTTTCCACCTTCTTATCTTCTCGTCTTCCTTCCTCTCCTGGTTTCATCCAGCTTGCCCTAACTGTTGCGGTTCGAACGTAACTTCTCTTTTGACCTTGATGTCATGGTTGGAGTGGTGATGCAGAGTCGTGGTGCTATGTTTGGTATCAAAGACGAAATCTTTGGTGCCTAACTTAGGTTGGGAAGCTAACAAGCTTCGTGTCTTGCTGGGCCTGCTGTATGTATAGCTTTCATCATTTTAGCTTAAATTGGTGTCGTTTTACAGAATTTTCAGTTTACTTGGTGATATATGATGTATTTTCTGAAGAACAATTCACTGCACTGGATCTTGAATTTGTTAAAATAGGGTTTCATTCTACCTGTGGAATGAAAGGGAAAATTGTGGTAGCTTAAAATTTTGAGTGGAATCTCGGTCTTGTTAGTCCTTAAGCAAAGATGTGTGTTTCCTTTTGTGTTCTACCCTAAAGTAAAAAAGGATGACATGTAGGTTTCTTGAAAGCTTAAAGGGATGACTCTGGGTTTGAGTTCAAATGTCTGTTGGAAATTTAGACACATCCCTTGGTTCGCCTCGCCTCTTTCCACCTTCTTATCTTCTCGTCTTCCTTCCTCTCCTGGTTTCATCCAGCTTGCCCTAACTGTTGCGGTTCGAACGTAACTTCTCTTTTGACCTTGATGTCATGGTTGGAGTGGTGATGCAGAGTCGTGGTGCTATGTTTGGTATCAAAGACGAAATCTTTGGTGCCTAACTTAGGTTGGGAAGCTAACAAGCTTCGTGTCTTGCTGGGCCTGCTGTATGTATAGCTTTCATCATTTTAGCTTAAATTGGTGTCGTTTTACAGAATTTTCAGTTTACTTGGTGATATATGATGTATTTTCTGAAGAACAATTCACTGGATCTTGAATTTGTTAAAATAGGGTTTCATTCTACCTGTGGAATGAAAGGGAAAATTGTGGTAGCTTAAAATTTTGAGTGGAATCTCGGTCTTGTTAGTCCTTAAGCAAAGATGTGTGTTTCCTTTTGTGTTCTACCCTAAAGTAAAAAAGGATGACATGTAGGTTTCTTGAAAGCTTAAAGGGATGACTCTGGGTTTGAGTTCAAATGTCTGTTGGAAATTTAGACACATCCCTTGGTTCGCCTCGCCTCTTTCCACCTTCTTATCTTCTCGTCTTCCTTCCTCTCCTGGTTTCATCCAGCTTGCCCTAACTGTTGCGGTTCGAACGTAACTTCTCTTGTGACCTTGATGTCATGGTTGGAGTGGTGATGCAGAGTCGTGGTGCTATGTTTGGTATCAAAGACGAAATCTTTGGTGCCTAACTTAGGTTGGGAAGCTAACAAGCTTCGTGTCTTGCTGGGCCTGCTGTATGTATAGCTTTCATCATTTTAGCTTAAATTGGTGTCGTTTTACAGAATTTTCAGTTTACTTGGTGATATATGATGTATTTTCTGAAGAACAATTCACTGGATCTTGAATTTGTTAAAATAGGGTTTCATTCTACCTGTGGAATGAAAGGGAAAATTGTGGTAGCTTAAAATTTTGAGTGGAATCTCGGTCTTGTTAGTCCTTAAGCAAAGATGTGTGTTTCCTTTTGTGTTCTACCCTAAAGTAAAAAAGGATGACATGTAGGTTTCTTGAAAGCTTAAAGGGATGACTCTGGGTTTGAGTTCAAATGTCTGTTGGAAATTTAGACACATCCCTTGGTTCGCCTCGCCTCTTTCCACCTTCTTATCTTCTCGTCTTCCTTCCTCTCCTGGTTTCATCCAGCTTGCCCTAACTGTTGCGGTTCGAACGTAACTTCTCTTTTGACCTTGATGTCATGGTTGGAGTGGTGATGCAGAGTCGTGGTGCTATGTTTGGTATCAAAGACGAAATCTTTGGTGCCTAACTTAGGTTGGGAAGCTAACAAGCTTCGTGTCTTGCTGGGCCTGCTGTATGTATAGCTTTCATCATTTTAGCTTAAATTGGTGTCGTTTTACAGAATTTTCAGTTTACTTGGTGATATATGATGTATTTTCTGAAGAACAATTCACTGGATCTTGAATTTGTTAAAATAGGGTTTCATTCTACCTGTGGAATGAAAGGGAAAATTGTGGTAGCTTAAAATTTTGAGTGGAATCTCGGTCTTGTTAGTCCTTAAGCAAAGATGTGTGTTTCCTTTTGTGTTCTACCCTAAAGTAAAAAAGGATGACATGTAGGTTTCTTGAAAGCTAAAAGGGATGACTCTGGGTTTGAGTTCAAATGTCTGTTGGAAATTTAGACACATCCCTTGGTTCGCCTCGCCTCTTTCCACCTTCTTATCTTCTCGTCTTCCTTCCTCTCCTGGTTTCATACAGCTTGCCCTAACTGTTGCGGTTCGAACGTAACTTCTCTTTTGACCTTGATGTCATGGTTGGAGTGGTGATGCAGAGTCGTGGTGCTATGTTTGGTATCAAAGACGAAATCTTTGGTGCCTAACTTAGGTTGGGAAGCTAACAAGCTTCGTGTCTTGCTGGGCCTGCTGTATGTATAGCTTTCATCATTTTAGCTTAAATTGGTGTCGTTTTACAGAATTTTCAGTTTACTTGGTGATATATGATGTATTTTCTGAAGAACAATTCACTGGATCTTGAATTTGTTAAAATAGGGTTTCATTCTACCTGTGGAATGAAAGGGAAAATTGTGGTAGCTTAAAATTTTGAGTGGAATCTCGGTGTTGTTAGTCCTTAAGCAAAGATGTGTGTTTCCTTTTGTGTTCTACCCTAAAGTAAAAAAGGATGACATGTAGGTTTCTTGAAAGCTTAAAGGGATGACTCTGGGTTTGAGTTCAAATGTCTGTTGGAAATTTAGACACATCCCTTGGTTCGCCTCGCCTCTTTCCACCTTCTTATCTTCTCGTCTTCCTTCCTCTCCTGGTTTCATCCAGCTTGCCCTAACTGTTGCGGTTCGAACGTAACTTCTCTTGTGACCTTGATGTCATGGTTGGAGTGGTGATGCAGAGTCGTGGTGCTATGTTTGGTATCAAAGACGAAATCTTTGGTGCCTAACTTAGGTTGGGAAGCTAACAAGCTTCGTGTCTTGCTGGGCCTGCTGTATGTATAGCTTTCATCATTTTAGCTTAAATTGGTGTCGTTTTACAGAATTTTCAGTTTACTTGGTGATATATGATGTATTTTCTGAAGAACAATTCACTGGATCTTGAATTTGTTAAAATAGGGTTTCATTCTACCTGTGGAATGAAAGGGAAAATTGTGGTAGCTTAAAATTTTGAGTGGAATCTCGGTCTTGTTAGTCCTTAAGCAAAGATGTGTGTTTCCTTTTGTGTTCTACCCTAAAGTAAAAAAGGATGACATGTAGGTTTCTTGAAAGCTTAAAGGGATGACTCTGGGTTTGAGTTCAAATGTCTGTTGGAAATTTAGACACATCCCTTGGTTCGCCTCGCCTCTTTCCACCTTCTTATCTTCTCGTCTTCCTTCCTCTCCTGGTTTCATCCAGCTTGCCCTAACTGTTGCGGTTCGAACGTAACTTCTCTTTTGACCTTGATGTCATGGTTGGAGTGGTGATGCAGAGTCGTGGTGCTATGTTTGGTATCAAAGACGAAATCTTTGGTGCCTAACTTAGGTTGGGAAGCTAACAAGCTTCGTGTCTTGCTGGGCCTGCTGTATGTATAGCTTTCATCATTTTAGCTTAAATTGGTGTCGTTTTACAGAATTTTCAGTTTACTTGGTGATATATGATGTATTTTCTGAAGAACAATTCACTGGATCTTGAATTTGTTAAAATAGGGTTTCATTCTACCTGTGGAATGAAAGGGAAAATTGTGGTAGCTTAAAATTTTGAGTGGAATCTCGGTCTTGTTAGTCCTTAAGCAAAGATGTGTGTTTCCTTTTGTGTTCTACCCTAAAGTAAAAAAGGATGACATGTAGGTTTCTTGAAAGCTAAAAGGGATGACTCTGGGTTTGAGTTCAAATGTCTGTTGGAAATTTAGACACATCCCTTGGTTCGCCTCGCCTCTTTCCACCTTCTTATCTTCTCGTCTTCCTTCCTCTCCTGGTTTCATACAGCTTGCCCTAACTGTTGCGGTTCGAACGTAACTTCTCTTTTGACCTTGATGTCATGGTTGGAGTGGTGATGCAGAGTCGTGGTGCTATGTTTGGTATCAAAGACGAAATCTTTGGTGCCTAACTTAGGTTGGGAAGCTAACAAGCTTCGTGTCTTGCTGGGCCTGCTGTATGTATAGCTTTCATCATTTTAGCTTAAATTGGTGTCGTTTTACAGAATTTTCAGTTTACTTGGTGATATATGATGTATTTTCTGAAGAACAATTTACTGGATCTTGAATTTGTTAAAATAGGGTTTCATTCTACCTGTGGAATGAAAGGGAAAATTGTGGTAGCTTAAAATTTTGAGTGGAATCTCGGTGTTGTTAGTCCTTAAGCAAAGATGTGTGTTTCCTTTTGTGTTCTACCCTAAAGTAAAAAAGGATGACATGTAGGTTTCTTGAAAGCTTAAAGGGATGACTCTGGGTTTGAGTTCAAATGTCTGTTGGAAATTTAGACACATCCCTTGGTTCGCCTCGCCTCTTTCCACCTTCTTATCTTCTCGTCTTCCTTCCTCTCCTGGTTTCATCCAGCTTGCCCTAACTGTTGCGGTTCGAACGTAACTTCTCTTTTGACCTTGATGTCATGGTTGGAGTGGTGATGCAGAGTCGTGGTGCTATGTTTGGTATCAAAGACGAAATCTTTGGTGCCTAACTTAGGTTGGGAAGCTAACAAGCTTCGTGTCTTGCTGGGCCTGCTGTATGTATAGCTTTCATCATTTTAGCTTAAATTGGTGTCGTTTTACAGAATTTTCAGTTTACTTGGTGATATATGATGTATTTTCTGAAGAACAATTCACTGGATCTTGAATTTGTTAAAATAGGGTTTCATTCTACCTGTGGAATGAAAGGGAAAATTGTGGTAGCTTAAAATTTTGAGTGGAATCTCGGTCTTGTTAGTCCTTAAGCAAAGATGTGTGTTTCCTTTTGTGTTCTACCCTAAAGTAAAAAAGGATGACATGTAGGTTTCTTGAAAGCTTAAAGGGATGACTCTGGGTTTGAGTTCAAATGTCTGTTGGAAATTTAGACACATCCCTTGGTTCGCCTCGCCTCTTTCCACCTTCTTATCTTCTCGTCTTCCTTCCTCTCCTGGTTTCATCCAGCTTGCCCTAACTGTTGCGGTTCGAACGTAACTTCTCTTTTGACCTTGATGTCATGGTTGGAGTGGTGATGCAGAGTCGTGGTGCTATGTTTGGTATCAAAGACGAAATCTTTGGTGCCTAACTTAGGTTGGGAAGCTAACAAGCTTCGTGTCTTGCTGGGCCTGCTGTATGTATAGCTTTCATCATTTTAGCTTAAATTGGTGTCGTTTTACAGAATTTTCAGTTTACTTGGTGATATATGATGTATTTTCTGAAGAACAATTCACTGGATCTTGAATTTGTTAAAATAGGGTTTCATTCTACCTGTGGAATGAAAGGGAAAATTGTGGTAGCTTAAAATTTTGAGTGGAATCTCGGTGTTGTTAGTCCTTAAGCAAAGATGTGTGTTTCCTTTTGTGTTCTACCCTAAAGTAAAAAAGGATGACATGTAGGTTTCTTGAAAGCTTAAAGGGATGACTCTGGGTTTGAGTTCAAATGTCTGTTGGAAATTTAGACACATCCCTTGGTTCGCCTCGCCTCTTTCCACCTTCTTATCTTCTCGTCTTCCTTCCTCTCCTGGTTTCATCCAGCTTGCCCTAACTGTTGCGGTTCGAACGTAACTTCTCTTGTGACCTTGATGTCATGGTTGGAGTGGTGATGCAGAGTCGTGGTGCTATGTTTGGTATCAAAGACGAAATCTTTGGTGCCTAACTTAGGTTGGGAAGCTAACAAGCTTCGTGTCTTGCTGGGCCTGCTGTATGTATAGCTTTCATCATTTTAGCTTAAATTGGTGTCGTTTTACAGAATTTTCTGTTTACTTGGTGATATATGATGTATTTTCTGAAGAACAATTCACTGGATCTTGAATTTGTTAAAATAGGGTTTCATTCTACCTGTGGAATGAAAGGGAAAATTGTGGTAGCTTAAAATTTTGAGTGGAATCTCGGTCTTGTTAGTCCTTAAGCAAAGATGTGTGTTTCCTTTTGTGTTCTACCCTAAAGTAAAAAAGGATGACATGTAGGTTTCTTGAAAGCTTAAAGGGATGACTCTGGGTTTGAGTTCAAATGTCTGTTGGAAATTTAGACACATCCCTTGGTTCGCCTCGCCTCTTTCCACCTTCTTATCTTCTCGTCTTCCTTCCTCTCCTGGTTTCATCCAGCTTGCCCTAACTGTTGCGGTTCGAACGTAACTTCTCTTTTGACCTTGATGTCATGGTTGGAGTGGTGATGCAGAGTCGTGGTGCTATGTTTGGTATCAAAGACGAAATCTTTGGTGCCTAACTTAGGTTGGGAAGCTAACAAGCTTCGTGTCTTGCTGGGCCTGCTGTATGTATAGCTTTCATCATTTTAGCTTAAATTGGTGTCGTTTTACTGAATTTTCAGTTTACTTGGTGATATATGATGTATTTTCTGAAGAACAATTCACTGGATCTTGAATTTGTTAAAATAGGGTTTCATTCTACCTGTGGAATGAAAGGGAAAATTGTGGTAGCTTAAAATTTTGAGTGGAATCTCGGTGTTGTTAGTCCTTAAGCAAAGATGTGTGTTTCCTTTTGTGTTCTACCCTAAAGTAAAAAAGGATGTCATGTAGGTTTCTTGAAAGCTTAAAGGGATGACTCTGGGTTTGAGTTCAAATGTCTGTTGGAAATTTAGAGGTCCTTTTAGTAGGAAAAAAAAGGGGGGGGGTGATATTCTTGATGTGTTTGACGACTTGGGTTTAAGCATCTATGTTGTTTTTTGATAGAAATTTTGAATTTCTTGTACTTTGGGTGGTTCCTTGTTTTGACTTGTTAGACATTTGGATATCTGTCGCTCTGTTGTGATTGAGATCTTTGTAATGTTTTATTATCTTCCTCATGTTGTTTGGTCTATATTTAACTTTGATTGTTGCTTGTGTGTTCATGTTATCATCATTATTATTTGGTTGGCTGTTGTATTTGCTCTATGCAGCATGCAAGTTCATTGATCACGATCAGAAGTAAGATGTTTATTTAGACACATGTCAGTTCTGACATTGTTTGGTATGTTTTGTTGTCTCCTGCAAATTCTCAAATGAAGTTCCAATATGACAAAAACTAAGGTTAGCATGTACTTTAGACTTTTTTCGGTTGCCTGAATAGTACAAGATGTATGGGCATCCTTAATCATATATTTACTACCTGATCCCATTTTATTCCAGGAGTCAGTAGTCATTCTTTATGTGCATATTTGTTGAGTTGAGCATTATTTGAATTTGCAAGTTGGACATTTCCATCTACCTTTGTACGCTCCTTTGTGACCTGGGAGACCAGAGTTGAAGTCACGAAGATAACTTATCTATGTTTAGAGATGTAAGGTCGCATATAATGACCCTCCCTAGACCCCACATTGGCAAGAGCCTTGTGCATCAGGTATGGCCTTTTTCCAATTCCATGTCAGCACAAGGCCTAGAAATTGAAAGAGCAAGAACTTTGGATTGAAAACTTTAATTTAACCTACTTGCCAACCTCTTGCTCAGTGAAACTGCATCGAAACCTAAGATCATCAACGTTACTACAGTTCCGCACAGCACGTTTTTAAATCGTGACTACAGATCTGCACAGAACATTCTTAGCAACTGTATCGACATCCTCAAACCCATTTAAGGTCCAACAATGCAAGAAGCTGAAGCCGCATATAAACATCTAATCCCTATCTACACATAGGTTGAGAAAATGGAGTTTTGAGGCTTCCTAGTATGATTCCTACTATGTGTAGTTTCAGTGCTCATTTCTTTGGATCAAAGATGAACCTTTGCTTGTCTTATGGTAAGGATGTTGTTTTACAAATATGTTCATATCTTCGACACATATTGCAAGCTTTCATTCACCATTTCTCACATCCACTGCTTGCAGGCACTTCATCAATCGAATTCTGAATGTACATGCTCCTGGTATCTAATTTCTTTTAGCTAACCCTGTCGAACTTCAGATATCATTGCAAATGATGGAAATTTCAAATATTCATTTGCTTTTGCTATGTTCTGTAGAATGGTCTGGTGAGATTCGAAGCATTGTGTATTCAACGGATGGGAGTTCAGTCTCTGCTGAGGTACATTTTCATCAGACCTTGCAAATTTAGTATGAATGTTGTTGAAGCAAGATGACATACATATTCACATTTAGGCCTGCATACCGAGATAAAAGGGTTTATGCATATAACCGCTACATATTCACACCATGGTCCACCTTAAACATGTCGCAGTTTGGTACTACTACATGAAGTTTTCTTGAGGATTTGAACTGTAAGATAAATTACACACATCATATAGCCTTGTGTATCAGGACAAATGGGTGCATGCAACTCCTATGAATTTTCCACAGAAAACCTGCTAGGCTTGCATGAGATAGCTTCTCTGTTGATACAATGACTTCATATCAAGATCACTTAAATATGTATAGATGATTGATATATATCTCCAACTGCATGATGCTTTGTAATTTTCTTCTTATTTGGATTCATCAGTTAATTCACCTTAGTGAGAAACACCTCATCTGGTATTAATTTACATTCCCATGAATTCTAGCATCCTCCCCTTCCGTGTAATCAGATGACTTGTTTATCTATTATGCTGATGAAAGCTTCATTCTCACAAAATAACCATTAAGACAAAAGGAGATAGATACTCTTGCTCACATCACATCATCTTCTGCTACTACTTCACCAGGAACTGTAATGGGCACTGGTTGAGGTCCCCCCAACTCTTTTTTTGTAGATTTTTTTGCATCTCATCAGCAGCAACAGCCTGAGCCAATGAATCCTATATTAACGACAGCATAGCAAAAGTACACACACTAAGATTCTAAATAATAGAATCAAGCAGACCACTTATTCTAAATGTACAAGTAGAAGCCAGAATAGTACTTGATGAGCCTCCAAAGCAGGATTGAATGAACACCCAGGTGGCTCTGCCTCCACTTCAACAGCAGGAATGAGACAGGCCTTGTGCTTCTTCTGGAAGATCAGAAATTCGGGAAGAAGAAGAAAGGAAAAAATCATGCCGTAAGTACAGAGGGAGATTCTTATACAGCATACAAGAAATAGAAGACTACTCAAAAATCAAAATTGTTTATTTCAACAATCTCTCTCTGCAATAGCATGAACAACATAAACACTACTAAGAAAGGCATGAAGAAGTTATTAGTAACTTAACAATGCATTGATAATATTTTATTTAATGTGAAGTATTGATTTGTTCTCCTATCATTACTATTGTTTAGGAAACTGCGTTGTTAGGCTATATTGATTTACAACTTATGTTTCAACTGCTATTTGTCTATAATGCAATTCAAAGATTAAGTTTCGGATTTTAGGTATCTAAGATTTTAAACAAACTTAATAACTATTTAGTATCAAATAAATATAAGTTATTTTCATATTACGTTATAGTTTTTTTTTTTTGATATTGTTGAAAATATTATAACATAGTATAAAAATATTATAAAGAATTGTTTACCCAATAGATCGGGTCATAGAAAAAAAAAAGAAAAAGAAAGGAACGGAAAAATGATAGATGATTAAAGGACTTTAAGGTATTATGTAAAAAAAAAAAGATTATTTTAAAATTCTAAAAATGAATGAGAGAAAAAAATTCAAAAAGAAGAGTTCTTTTCAGAATTTGCAATTGAAACTATGATGTTCTATTTTTTTATAAATCATATACTATTAGCAGATTATTTTTTGTCTATCCTAATTTTCTCTTTATATATATATATATATATATATATATATATATATATATATATATATATATATATATATATATATTAATGATCCATCCTCTTTGGTCATCACGGTTCATTGAATCTGGAGCACAAAGGTGGTTCCTCCCCTTTATCCAAAACCCAAACCGTAAATAAATATATTGAATTTAACTTAGTCTTTATTTCTTACAGTGACAGTTACTAGAAGAATAAAACTACATCTTTTATGGTAGTATATAAGTTCGACCTCGAGCAGCTTCGACTCAGTATCATTACCACCCGCCTCAACCTCACGGTGGCTCTTTCTACGGCCACAGAAGATGAGCCACCACGCTCGACCACACCCCCAGGAGGACAAAAGCGAGGAGGGGCTCGTAGAGCCGATAGCCATGGTGGTTCTCTTGGACCATCGGCGGGATGTTGTAGAAGATCTCGGTGCAGAAGGTGGCCGGAGCCGAAAGCTCCTGGAGCTGCTTTTGATCTCATCCTCGACGGTGGCCTTTAAGCTCGAAGGGTCTGCAGGAGCATGTGCTGTTGGGCTCGGCTAATCGACCGCTCTCGGGGGCACCTCCGACGGTATGTCAGGGCACTCCTCGATATCAGGTGATGGTGGTGGTGGCATCTTGGTGGGTGGGGTGGGGTGTGTGCGTATGCGTGTGAGAAACCATGCCATAACGCTCGATTGTTCATGTGAATCCGTTCAGGTACCAATTCGTTGTATGTTACCGGTAAAAAACCTTTCCTTTCCATAACTCTAGCAGTAACATACTAGAGCAGGAAGCTTTCGACGAGAAAGGTTCTTGTGGAGTTCCTTTGGCGACAGTCTAGAGCAAAAACCGAGAAGACTTGCCTCTTATGTCTATTGCATGTTACATGCCGACCATATATTAGCAAAGCGAGCGAGCCTTAGTGAATAAAACCATTCAGTTACTCAGCCAAGATATATTTTCCTAGTCGTCTAAGCTGTAGAAAGAATCAAATGGCAGGTTAAAGGTGATAGGGTCTTCTTCCTAGATGTTATCCTCATGCATAAATTGATTCAAGGAAATACTAGTCGAAGTTCATGACATGTTTTATTTATCAACAATGAAGTGTCAAATTACAACAGACAGCTATGATTACATATACTAGGAGAATTTTACAGTGATAGTACTGACACAGGAGGTGCCCCCAAGGGCGATCGACCAGCTGAGCGCAACAGCTTTTATTATTGTAGATGAAAGTTCCTGCTTTGACTCTTGGGTTGGAGTGAATCATTGCAACCCGACTCGTCTTGAGTTGGAGTCGATCACTGCAACCCAACCAGTGGTGGAGTAGGTTATAAATTTGAAGATATCTTAAAACTTTTGATAAAGGTTTAGAGATATCTTAAAACCACCTTAAGAATGATACAAGTTTCATATGTTATAATTGAAATCAAATAACATTATATCAATTTTACGATACGTATCTTTTGATTTCATCTGAAAAGAGATTTCTATGTGATCTTTTGATGTTATTGAATTTTTGTGTAATTTGTAAAGTATATCCATCCAAGAGTCGAGAACTTTCATGGAAAACCTTGTTGGCATCACAATCGTACAATTATATCCATTGATTGGTTTCTTCCTTCTTCCTCTATGTTGTCATCACAGTATTCTTTTAATATTTGATTGCAAATTTTTCAAATATATCAGTATGTGTTCACGTGTTACACCTATGATCAGTTACTTTATATATTAGTATTTATATTTTTAAAAATTATATTAAAATATTTATATTTATAAAAATAAAATTTTAATCCTGTTATTCATACAAAACCTTTCTCTCTTGATTTTTAATATTATAAAATTATTTAGGGATCTCTTGAAAATATAGAGATCGATACACTAAATATAATTAATTACTGAGGATAATTTATAATTAATTCGTTATCTTCTTTATTTCTATAGTAAACACTTCAAATGCCTTGGGAATTTTAAAGATAGAAATTCTTTTTCACCACTAACACTTTAAGTAACAAAAATTGAGACAAATGGGTGAGATATTCTTTAATGAAATTATTTTAGTTCAAACAATACAATCTTATTCAAAAAATATAAAATATATATATTAAAAAAAATAAAAATTATGTCATTATTGTGCAGTAAGATATGTTAATAAACAAAAAAGAAGTTTGCATCCCAAAATCTACGAGAGCAATTAGTTCTCTGTTGGTAAGCTTATAGCATTGAAATTGGTTATTACAAGAATAAAAAATCATATGATAATTTTTATGATAAAAGTTATATCAAGAATATCATTGTCGTATGTGCTAAAAATATACTTTTACGAACCAAATAATTGAATAAGATATGAATCGTGAACTTTGATTATAATTTTTTTTGTTTAAGGAGCTTCGTTATATTGAGACCATACCATATTATGGATCGACTATTGGTGTGACCTGTAGTCTTATGAGGAATTATCTGTTTTAGACGATGGATCTACCCGCACAGTTTTATTTTTTTGGAACATGTGAACTCCGAAAGACACCTCTAAGGGTAAGGGAGATTCTTATGCTCCTCAATCAATATGAGATTAAATAACCTTATCACTATACAAATAAAGGCTTGGGTGTGTTAATACCTACACAAATAAAGATTTGAATTTTACAATAGAAAAGTAAAATAAAACACCATTTATATTATTTCAAAACAGGTAAAGAAAAGTAAAAAATATAAAAATAATATGTTATTTAAATATATATGGCACAATACCTCTTTAACAAACATTTAAGTGATCGTTGACAAATTTTAATTTATTACACACAAAAAAAAGTAAGAAGTTAATAGATTTAAATCATGATTTTTAGAAAAATTGACATTCAATGTTAGGGTTACTAGTCACTCAAAATCAAACTTGAAATTAGATGCCAATACGAGAGAAAACACAAAATGAAATGATTTGATCATCACGACAACACAAATAATATTTTGTAATATTTTAGACTAGTTTTGTATAAATTTAAATATATTATTGTTTTTATCATCAAAAAGAAAAACGAATTGTGATTGCTTCAAATATCTTTTGAGTTATTTTGGTCATTATAGACATAAGAAAAAACAAAAGAAAAATAGAAAAAGAAGTTAGTGCCTGTGATCGTGCCACGTCAGTCACTTATTGTTGCGTGATTCGATCGGTCGTGCTACATAGCAGCCATCTCCTGAAGGTTCTGCAGCAGCCTGCGCCTGAAGACTCCGCTCAAACCCTCCTCCAGAAGATTCGACGGCCTCGCAAACCCTACCAAAACCCTACCCGTCTCCGCCGCCAATCTATAAAACGGAGACGAGTACGCCTCGCTTCGTCTCCTCCCCTCATTTCCTTGTGGGTGTCTCTGTCTTTCTTCTACCATCTCTAAAACACTCGGGGGTTGCTCGCGAAGGTCACAGCGGGGGAAGAGAAGATGCTTGGCGCTTCGAGGCGATCGGTCGCTTCCGCAGTGCGATCTGCCGGCGCTCGCTGCCGCGTGGCGGTGCCCTTCGTCTCCGCCTCCGCTCCTTCGGTGAGAATTGTTGCATGATGTTGCGCCGTCTTTCCTTCTCTTTGTTCTTTTACTTTACTAGGTTATGGTGGTGGACTTGCCTCTTCATGTTGAGTACCTCAGCCGTGCTGACGTGTTATTTGTTCATTTGTTCCGTGCATAAACCCCTCGGTATGCTGCGGAGTTGCCCGTCGGAATGGTGATCTGAATGGCGGCATCCATATTGTTAATCTCGACTCCAGTCATTTCAATCCTCTGGAGTAGATATATTTCCATCGTCAATCACGATTTCTATCTACTCAAATAACTCAAGTTGCTCTATGATCTATGTCCAATTCTGCAAGTTTCTCTTAAATTTTCCTCTGAAACGTCATCGGATGACTGATAAATGAAATCTCTCCCATCCGATGGCTATGATAGCATCTTCGACCGCTACCTGTCGCATGTGATTCCTCCCATACGCCCAAAACCTGCACCGTAAATAAAATGCACTGTACCTAACTTGGCCTTTATTTAGTGGGTTCGCGACTTACTTGTGCTCGCATGACATGCGATCGCAAGCTTCTCCAGATCGCAAATTTTTCTCCCATCCGACGGCTACGATAGCATCTCTTAGCGCTAATCGTTGCAGGTAGTTCCTCCCATCTACCCAAAACCCGAACTATAAATGAGTCACTGACTCCAACTTAGCTTTCATTTACTGCGGTGAAAAGGATCCCGGTGGTTCTCTTGGACCATGGACGGGAAGCCGTAGAAGATCCCGGTGGCAAGAGCCAAAAGCTCCGTCGACCTGCTGGAGCTGCTCTTGATCTCGTCCTCGACCGTGGCCTTTGAGTTCATGAAATAATTGACCGAGTGCCACTGAGGCATTGACCGAGGAACTTGTTCCATCTCCTGATCATATTCATCTGCTGTCTCTATCCAGCTCTCACAAGTATGTTCCACCGTTCACATGGTTGACTGACTTGTTCTTGTTTCTTCGAATGTGCCATGTGGGCAGGTGCATGGCCGGATAGACGTAATAAGAAATCTGTCTTTTTTTTCTGTGGTCCGATCTATTGGGTAAAGAATTCTTTATAATATTTTTATACTACGTTATAATATTTTCAACAATATCGAAAAAATACTATAACATAATATGAAAATATCTTATGTTTATTTGATACTAAATAGTTATTAAGTTTGTTTAAATTCTTAGATACCTAAAAACCTTTATAAGAAACTTAATCTATGAATTGCATTATACACTCATAAAATTAAGAGATCTCAATGAGACAAACTAGCAGTTGAAAACATAAGTTGTAAATAAATATAGCCTAACAATGCAGTTTCCTAAACAATAGTAATGATAGGAGAACAAATCAATACTTCATTAAATAAAATATTATCAATGCATTCTTCTTCTGTTTACTTATAACTTCTTCATGCCTTTTGTAGTGTTTATGTTGTTCATGCTATTGCAGAGATTGATTGTTGAAACAGTTGCATCGAGATGTGATTGAAATTACTGGCAACTTAACTCATTGGTGTCCAGTTCTTGGGATGCTTAGATCCATCTGCATCCACTCATAAAACAAAACAATATCACACTCATGGATTCCGTGATAATCTTCTTCTCATCACATGAGAATCACACAACACAATGAAAAATGTAAGTAATTTCATGCTAATAAGCTTTTTTTTCACAATTTGCAGTTCAGGACATTACTACTTCCACAAATAATAAATTTCAATCAACCACATGAACAAAGCTGATGAAAGAGTAGCTAACACATACACATCCATAAATGCTTAGTTGCAAGAGAACTGCTAGAGAATATTGCATCTATTATATGTAACTGAAGATGTTTACAACCTCTTCTTTTGCTTCTTTTTATTTTTTTTTTGTTTTTGCCACAATGGGCAAAGATCATCAACTTGTTTTATTTTTCCAGTTTGTCATGCTAAAAATATGACTAACATTCTCCACCCAATTAAGATACAACTAATATGCTAGCTAGCTAATATTTGAATGAGAGAAAAATCCAAAAAGAAGAGTTCTTTTCCGAATTCCTAATTGAAACTATGATGTTCTATCTTTTTATAAATCATATTCTAATAGTAGATTATTTTTTGTCTCTCCTAATTTTCTCTTAAAATATATAGTTTTTCAGTATAATAGACTATATATATATACACACACACGTGTAGGTTAAAAATGATTTTACATTCATTATAATTAATTAATTTTCATATAAACTCCTCAAACCAAATTCAGATCCTCAAAGGCTATGGTCAATATATGGTGATTTATATCTTGGATAATATTAAACACAAATATATTTTATATTATTTTTAAATTTCAATTGAAACTCCAGATAAATAAAAATAAAATTTAATTTAATTTATATATATAAATATATATTAATTTAACGATTTGGATGAATTGGGTGTCTTCAATTGGCTTCTTTTGTTGGTTCACACACAACTCTCTCTCTCTCTCTCTCTCTCTCTCTCTCTCTCTCTCTCTCTAATTTTCGTACATAGAAATCAAGACGAAACTTTTGAGATAACTTCAAACCTTGTACATGTAGAGGCCGCCTGCGAAGCAGCCGATGATGACGAAACCGCCATCACCTCTTCTTGAGTGAAAAAGACCCATGAAAGACTTATGAATGGTCCAAAGTAACATCCTCAATTTATTTACACCTCTGTGGCATTATTGATTGATAAATTTGTTTGTAGCAGTTGAGTTACATTTGAGGTTCCTTTTCTCTTCTGTTATGATTGCATCTTTTCTTGTACAAATCCTTTTTATTTCTGATGGTCATTCAACGTTTAATGTCAGATATAATTGGCAGATATAGCTCATCTCCTATTTTCCAGGTAGATAAAGCAAGTAATTACTCTGATTGAACCTTAAGATATTCTGCAACTGTAGTTCAACATTTCAGAGACCCATCTTTTATAAGTCTGCTTCTGTTGAGCCATCATATTTATAAGTCTGATTTCTGATATCCATACCATCTTCTTTCTTTTGAGCCTACTGTCTATCCACAGACAAACCACTACTCTCTAATAGTTTCTTTTTTACACATGCAATGCACATTGGCTAAAATCTTCACTGGAATTTTCATTTGTTCCTGCCATACATTATATATGAGCAAGATAAAAGGTCTGCAGAGTGACCGGAATGTTTTATTTTGGGTTTACCTTTTTTCCTTACTTGTTAAACACTTTCTTTGCTAATCAACTTGACAAGGCATGAATTAGGAATCTAGATAAAATGATGATGTCTTGTGTTATTCAGACTTAAATCAGAGTTATATATGATGCATACTAGAAAAAACTGAGTCCATCTAAAATAAAATCAACACCAAGACTAATATTAGACAACACTTGTCAAAGAACATTGAAAAGACTATCATATATGGAAGGAATGTAGTATGAAGAGAGCTGCCACCAGTTTGACACTAATCCTGGGCCTACATGTTTGAGTTTTATTTCACCTTTTTTGTCGGATACATAAATCATGATTTTCCTTCACTTATGAGCATTTTCAGGTGTCACATATGAGCGATTCACGAGCTACTTCATACAAGCATATATCCTTATAGGTTCAAAGTTTTACAACGAGGATGATGCATTTCTTAAATATGCTTATGATTATATTGTTTATTTGAACTAAATATTTTAGAGTTTTTCCGAGATGATTTACTCTTATCTATGATCTAAGAGTCGCTCTAGATCGGTTTCCGAATTGCGACTTGTCGGCACCAAACCTAAGCCTGAGATTAGTCACTTGGCCCACGAGTCCAATCCTTGCTCAGGTCGCTCCAGATCGATTCCCGACTTACGACTCATTTGCACCAAACATAAATCCGAGATCAGTTACTCGACCAAAAGGCCATCTCCTCCCAACTCACACAGTTCGGTCTCCTGACCAGCGGCTCACCAACATCATCCTGCACGAGCCCAACTACCCGACCGACAGCGCAAAATCATTCCCAAAGCACAGGGTGCCGCCCTCGAACTGCCTCACGACAAGCCAATCCAGCTTCCCCCGCGAGCAATCAAGACAACCGTGGCATTCCAACCCAGGCACGCCTCTCACCCCTTCAAGGACCCCACGGCACGCCTCGATAGGGGGGGGGGGGGGGGGGAGGAGAAGTGATAAGGTATACTTCGGGCCCAAGCCACGTCACAATCGATGCCACGTCACGCCACAACCAAGTCAGCAAGAGAAGCATCCCCACGCGCTGAGCCAGCAACTATACCAAGACGCCACTTGGTATGTCCCATCTCGGTAAGCCCGGGACGACGTCGCATGGCGTCGTTTCGTACGTCTCGGGATGGCGGCCGCACAAAGGTACCATCTCATCCCTCAAGGATCGGTCGTCACGCCAAACCCACGTACGATTGACCCTCGTACAGTAGTATAAAAGCCCTTGATCGGCATCCGACCGAGGGGAGAAAAAAAAGAGGAAGAAAGCAGAACCCCACACTGACTTGTCGAGGGGTCACAGTCGGTAATGACCCGGCGGGGCCTTCTGTGCAGGAAAGCGGCAACGTCCGAGGTGAGGCCATCTTGATCGATAGAGGTGTCCTTCCTCTCGACACGCCAATCAGCATCCCGACAAAGAGATGTTAATCAATATTGCAGCGCCAACACATCGACTGGAGGGCTCGACCGACTCTAGCATCTAGCTCAATCGATCAAAAACTCCCGACATCACTTCATGAACCAGGCCATGTTGACTCATCAACCACAGCGTGGGTCGATGTAATTATCAGAACAGGTAGGAGATATTGGTCCATATCCAACTTTATTTCCACCTCCTCACTTTAATGCTTCATGAGGACTAAATTCTTCGTGACGATTGCGTGAAAGCTGCTGCAGTTGTAGGATTTATATTACTTTCAGGAAAAGTTATGACGAGTGTTTCTGTAATTGTAATTTGTGTATATAATGAAGGATTTCTTCTTCCTTCCTTATATGTAATTAACCTTAGAAAAATAAATAAAAATATGTGGAATTGCCACGTGACAACATGCGCGCATGCCCCATAGCATGTTTATTGCATGCTCACCACGTAACTCCAAAGTGATCAAGATATTATCATCATCATCATGACACTATGCGAGCATGCCGTGTCGCATATTGACTCGTGAGTTGTCGACTAGTTTCGCAGATGCATCCGACGCACTATCGGATGGACCAAATCAAGATGGACGGACCCGTCAGCCGAAGCCCACGGCTAGGTCTTGAACCCGACTAAAACCCTTCCGCCCTCCTCCGAGACAGCGGCGTCGTCCCGTCCCATGGCGAGCTTTGTCCGAACCCGCCTCTGCGACCGCCGCGCGTCCGCGGTCTCTCGCTCCTACGCCGTTGCGGCCGCCGCCAGACCTTCTTCCGCCTCGCCCAACTCGGCGAACGAGAGACCTGCCGCGCTGAAGCCGGCAACGGTGGATGAAGAGGAGGTCCCCACGTCGGGCATCTGCCGCCCCCTTTCGGAGATCCTCAGGGAGCTTAACAAGAAGGTCCCGGATTCGCTCATCAGGACCCACGTAGAAAACGGCGTGGCCACCAGACACATCCCTTGGTTCGCCTCGCCTCTTTCCACCTTCTTATCTTCTCGTCTTCCTTCCTCTCCTGGTTTCATCCAGCTTGCCCTAACTGTTGCGGTTCGAACGTAACTTCTCTTTTGACCTTGATGTCATGGTTGGAGTGGTGATGCAGAGTCGTGGTGCTATGTTTGGTATCAAAGACGAAATCTTTGGTGCCTAACTTAGGTTGGGAAGCTAACAAGCTTCGTGTCTTGCTGGGCCTGCTGTATATATAGCTTTCATCATTTTAGCTTAAATTGGTGTCGTTTTACAGAATTTTCAGTTTACTTGGTGATATATGATGTATTTTCTGAAGAACAATTCACTGGATCTTGAATTTGTTAAAATAGGGTTTCATTCTACCTGTGGAATGAAAGGGAAAATTGTGGTAGCTTAAAATTTTGAGTGGAATCTGGGTCTTGTTAGTCCTTAAACAAAGATGTGTGTTTCCTTTTGTGTTCTACCCTAAAGTAAAAAAGGATGACATGTAGGTTTCTTGAAAGCTTAAAGGGATGACTCTGGGTTTGAGTTCAAATGTCTGTTGGAAATTTAGAGGGCCTTTTAGTAGAAAAAAAAATGCATTGATAATATTTAGAGGGCCTTTTAGCATGAACAACATAAACACTACAAAAGGCATGAAGAAGTTATTAGTAAGTAAACAGAAGAAGAATGCATTGATAATATTTTATTTAATGTGAAGTATTGATTTGTTCTCCTATCATTACTATTGTTTAGGAAACTGCATTGTTAGGTTATATTTATTTACAACTTGTGTTTTCAACTGCTATTTGTCTATAATGCAATTCATAGATTAAGTTTCGGATTTTAGGTATCTAAGATTTTAAACAAACTTAATAACTATTTAGTATCAAATGAATATAAGTTATTTTCATATTACGTTATAGTATTTTTTTTGATATTGTTGAAAATATTATAACATAGTATAAAAATATTATAAAGAATTGTTTACCCGATAGATCGGGTCATAGAAAAAAAAAAGAAGAAAGCAACGAAAAAAAGATAGATGATTAAAGGACTTTAAGGTATTATGTAAAAAAAAAGATTATTTGAAAATTCTAAAAATGAATGAGAGAAAAAAATCCAGAACAGTTCTTTTCAGAATTTGCAATTGAAACTATGATGTTCTATTTTTATATAAATCATATACTATTAGCAGATTTTTTTTGTCTCTCCTAATTTTCTATATATATATATATATATATATATATATATATATATATATATATATATATATATATATTAATGATCCATCCTCTTTGGTCATCACGGTTCATTGAATCTGGAACACAAAGGTGGTTCCTCCCCTTTATCCAAAACCCAAACCGTAAATAAATATATTGAATTTAACTTAGTCTTTATTTCTCACTATGAAAAAGTTATTAGAAGAATAAAACTGTATCTTTTATGGTAGTATATAAGTTCGACCTCCAGCAGCTTCGACTCAGTATCATTACCACCCACCTCAACCTCACGGTGGCTCTTTCTACGGTCACAGAAGATGAGCCACCACGCTCGACCACACCCCCAGGAGAACGAAAGCGAGGAGGGGCGCGTAAAGCCGATAGCCATGGTGGTTCCCTTGGACCATCGGCGGGATGCTGTAGAAGATCTCGATGCAGAAGGTGGCCGGAGTCGAAAGCTCCTGGAGCTGCTTTTCATTTCATCCTCGACTGTGGCCTTTAAGCTCGAAGGTTCTGTAGGAGCATGTGCTGTTGGGCTCAGCTAATCGACCGCTCTCGAGGGCCCCTCCGACGGTCTATCAGGGCACTCATCGATATCAAGTGATGGTGGTGGTGGCATCTTGGTGGGTGAGGTGGGGTGTGTACGTATGCATGTGAGAAACCATGTCATAACGCCCGATTGTTCATGTGAATCCGTTCATGTACCAATTCGTTGTATGTTACCGCTAAAGAACATTTCCTTTCCATAACTCTAGCAGTAACATACTATACAAATAAAGGCTTGGGTGTGTTAATACCTACACAAATAAAGATTTGAATTTTACAATAGAAAAGTAAAATAAAACATCATTTATATTATTTCAAAACATGTAAAGGAAAGTAAAAAATATAAAAATAATATGTTATTTAAATATATATGGCACAATACCTCTTTAACAAACATTTAAGTGATCGTTGACAAATTTTAATTTATTACACACAAAAAAAAAGTAAGAAGTTAATAGATTTAAATCATGATTTTTAGAAAAATTGACATTCAATGTTAGGGTTACTATTCACTCAAAATCAAACTTGAAATTAGATGCCAATACGAGAGAAAACACAAAATGAAATGATTGGATCATCACGACAACACAAATAATATTTTGTAATATTTTAGACTAGTTTTGTATAAATTTAAATATATTATTGTTTTTATCATCAAAAAGAAAAACGAATTGTGATTGCTTCAAATATCTTTTGAGTTATTTTGGTCATTATAGACATAAGAAAAAACAAAAGAAAAATAGAAAAAAGAAGTTAGTGCCTGTGATCGTGCCACGTCAGTCACTTATTGTTGCGTGATTCGATCGGTCGTGCTACATAGCAGCGATCTCCTGAAGGTTCTGCAGCAGCCTGCGCCTGAAGACTCCGCTCAAACCCTCCTCCAGAAGCTTCGACGGCCTCGCAAACCCTACCAAAACCCTACCCGTCTCCGTCGCCAATCTATAAAACGGAGACGAGTACGCCTCGCATCGTCTCCTCCCCTCATTTCCTTGTGGGTTTCTCTGTCTTTCTTCTACAGGGGAACCGCGGGACGTTGCATAGTACTGTAATCTATTTCACGAGAGCCCCGCCACATCCTCCCCAACGCATTGTATGGCACTATCGAGGAGTGCCCTCATAGCTTGCTTATCGGAGGTGCCCCGAAGGGCGGTCGATCAGTTGAGCCCAACAGCACATGCTCCCGTTGAGCCTTGGAGTTTCAAGGCCACTGCCAAGAACGAGATCAAGAGCACCTCCAGGAGCTTGATGGAGCTTTTGGCTCCGGCCACCTTCTGCACCGGAATCTTCTCTAGCATCCCACTGATGGTCCGAGAAAATCACTACGACTATCGGCTCTATGAGCCCTTCCTCGCCTTCGTCCTCTTAGGGGTGCTGTCAAGTGTGGTGGTGGTCGTCTTCTGTGCCCACAAAAAGTGCCACCATCGTGAGGTTGAGGCAGGCGGGTGGTAATGATATGGAGTTGAAGCCGCTCGATGTTGGGCTCATCTTCTCAGTGGTCACCTTTGTGATTTGGATTCTGCTCTAGCTCACCGCCACCACGTTGCTACGTGTCGACACGTTCGTCTTCATCGGTTGCTTCGCAGGCGACCTCTATATCTACAAGGTTCGAAGTGATCAATTGATTACAAGGTTTGAAGCTATTCCTTTTCCTTCTTCTATTTTCTTATGGATTGAGACTAAGAAAACAATCTTAATACAATAATTATTTTGTATCTTTTTAAGTTTTTTTCAAGAGTGAATATGAAAATATGTTTCAAATATGCATTGAAATTGAGAGCCCAATGTGCATTTCAAATGTAAATTGATGTTTGATAATCTTTTTTTCAAATGGATGCTATAGTCGAAATATTCAAATATTGATATTATCTTAGGGTAGTATTAACATTTCAATATTGAAAAATTTTAAAATATGTCATAACATTATCTAAAATTATAAGATTATCAAAATGATTTGATGAGAACTCAATATGAACTATGAAAATATTAAAATATGCTATAACTTTTGAAACACAAATATATTACATTTTTCATTAATTATTTATAAAATACTCAAAATATTTTACAATGATGCATTCATTCAATCTCTTTCTTAAATTACACATTAAAAATATAAATATAAATATATTTTTTAATATATAATTCCGATCCTCCATTTGCAGTCCAAAAATTTACATCCACATGTCTGCTCTCATATATAATTCCTTTCCACATCTCTTGGAAAGGAAGCCATTTACATTCTTAGGAACATTATCAGCTCCAGCGAGGGAATGACGACGTGAAGGACCATTACTTATAATCTTCCCCTCTATGGTCTTGCGGTAAGTACTGCTAGCCGACACGATGTTGCGTGTCGTCATGTTCGTCTTCAACGGCTGCTTCGCAGCGGTCTCTACATGTACAAGGTTTGAAGCTATCCCAAAAGTTTCGCCTTGAAATAGTTTTTGCTCTCTTTCAATTACCACTTTCACGATCTTTTCTTGATTTCTATGTATGAAAATTAAAGAGAGAGAGAGAGAGAGAGAGAGTTGTGTGTGAACCCGCCGTGTCTTACACCACTTGTTTGTTCGTGTTCCTTTGCATGCACCTAAGATTTTGGTTTGGTTTCTCTCTTCATTTTTGAGGTGGAATTCAAGTGTATCGTTAAGATGGGGCAACCATACTTCATCACCTCCCTCTCTCATCATTGTGAGAGAGGCATCAATTTTTTTAATAAAAAACCTAATGTGAAAAAAATCACGTACAATGCATATAATTGTATGATTGTGATGACAATGAAGTTTTTCATGAAAGTTTCCCGCTTTGATTCTTAGATGGATATAATATTTTGGATCGTACTTTTATAAATCACACAAAGATTTTTTTTTAAATAACATCAAAAGATAATTTTTTTTAAAATTACATCAAAAAGGTACGTATCGTAAAATCAATCATAACATACTTAACTTCAGTCATTCTCAAGTTTTAAGATACCTCCAAACCTTTATCAAGGTTTTAAGATACCTTTAAATTTATAACCCATCCGTGGTTGGGTTGCAGTGATGACTCCAACCCAAGAGTCAAAAGAGGGACCCGCTTAATAAAAACACACACCCCCCACTTCATTTTTATGTCATTTAAGAATCTATAAATATATATGTCTCCTAATGAATCTTACCTTAGATTTTTTTTATTAGTCAATAATCATAATTAAAATCTAATTATATATAAAATATATTTTACATAATTAAAATAAAACAACGTAATTTAACAATTCTTATAACTTCCTCAACCATATATCAGGCTCAAACTCAATATCAATTGCTAGCAACTTTATAACAGCAACAGCAGCAGGTAGCCCACCACCAACATAATATGCACCTATTAAAGACACCATGCGGGTCCTACCATCAGACGAACAGCAATTACCGAAAAAACTGCCAATCATTTTCTGGCACGTCGACTGGCTCCGTGCGCTCGCATAACATGCGTTCGCGAGCTTCTTCAGATTGCTAAATCTCTCCCATCCGATGGCTATGATAGCTTCTTCGACCGCTACCTGTCGCATGTGATTCCTCCCACACGCCCCAAACCTGCACCGTAAATAAAGTGACCAGTACCTACTGCGTTCGAGGCTTTATTGTGCTCGCATCATATGCGATCGCAGGCTACGACAGCATCTCTTATCGCTAATCGTCGCAGGTAGTTCCTCCCATCAATCCAAAACCCGAACCGTAAATGAGTCACTGACTCTTGCTTAGCTTTCATTTACTGCGGTGAAAAAGATCCCGGTGGTTCTCTTGAACCATCGACGGGATGCCGTAGAAGATCCCGGTGGCCGGAGCCAAAAGCTCCGTCGAGCTCCTGGAGCTGCTCCTGATATCGTCCACGACAGTGGCCTTTGAGCTGGAAGGGCTCGCGGGAGCGTGTGCTGCAGGGCTCAGCAGGCAGATCGCCCTTGGGGGCACCTCCGGCGACATGTGAGGGCTCTCCTCGATATCAGGTGGTGGTGGGGTGCCGACTACTCCGGTCGAACCAAAGGACGAGAGGCTCTTGAAGAAAGAGATGGAAAAGAGGCGTAGGATCAGTGAAGAAAGATACAGCAGGGTTGCCACGAGGGTTTTTTTTTTTTGGTGAAGAAGAGGAAGCGGGGGGAGACGGGGATTCATAGCATATGGTGGGGTGACGTGTGTTGGGCTGCAGTGGTGTGTGCGTTTTCTCATTGTGTTCATCGACGAAAAAGAGGAAGGGAGGGAGATGGGGATTTAAAACATTTGGTGGGGTGACGTGTATTGGGTTTCAATGGTGTGTGCTTTTTTTCATCACGCTGGTTTTCATCGATGAAAAAGAAGAAGGGGAGAGACAGGTTCTTACAACATCGGGGTGGGGTGACGTGTGTTGGGTTGCAGTGGTGTGTGTGTGTTTTCGTTACGCTCTGTTTCACCGTCGATGAAAAAGAGCGTAATAAATCCCCGTGTGTTGGGTTGCAGTGGTTTTCGTCGTCGATGAAAAAGAACGTAACGTAATAAATCCACTGCAACCCAACGCATGGGGATTTATTACGCTCTTTTTAATCGTCGATGAAAACACACACCACTGCAACCCAACACACGTCACCCCACCAGATACTATAAATCCCCGTCTCCCCCGTCCTCTTCTTCACCAAAAAAAACACCCTCGTGGCAACCCTGATGGATCTTTCTTCACTGATCCTACGCCTCTTTTCCATCTCTTTCTTCAAGAGCCTCTCGTCATTTGGTTCGACCGGAGTAGTCGGCACCCCACCACCACCTGATATCGAGGAGAGCCCTGCTCTCACATGTCGCCGGAGGTGCCCCCAAGGGTGATCTGCCTGCTGAGCCCTGCAGCACACGCTCCCGCGAGCCCTTCCAGCTCAAAGGCCACTGTCGTGGACGATATCAGGAGCAGCTCTAGGAGCTTGATGGAGCTTTTGGCTCCGGCCACCTTCTGCACCGGGATCTTCTACAGCATCCCGCCGATGGTTCAACAGAACCACCACGGCTACTGGTGCTACGAGCTCCTCCTCGCCTTCGTCTTCCTGGGGGTGCTGTCGAGCGCGGTGGCCATCTTCTACGCCCGCAGGAAGAGCCACCATCGCGAGGCTGCTGCGGGTGTTAACGACAAGGAATCGAAGCTGCTCGACGTCGGGCTAGTCTACTCGGTAGTCGCCTTTGTGCTCCGGATTCTGCTCCACCTCACCGCCGACACGTTGTTGCGTGTCGTCATGTTCGTCTGCTTCGCAGGCGGCCTCTACATCTTTATGTGATGCTATTGGGCTATATGTTTTAATATGATACGTAAACATATGTTATAGGCTTTTTTAAATGAACTTCTCGTTTTTAGCCCTTTTCATTATGTTTCATGTACATTTCTGTTGACTGATAAGAAAGATTTGATTTTTATTTTTATTTTTTGCTTTTCTCTCCTTTTTAATATTATTTATTTATTATTTGATAACATGAACAAATGAATAATGTTCATTGATATAGAGTACGAATAAGTTTTCATTAATTGATCCACACTTTGTGGAAGGAAAAACACAATGATTGTGACCCGACAAGATCATCTCTCAAAATAAAAAAAATAAAATAAAAAATGGTAATATAAATGTGATGTCAGTTCAACCATGGCTAGCCCCCACCAGAAGATAAAAAATAAAATAAAATATTATTGGTTTACCTGCGAGGTCGAGACCAGAAAAATATTCTTGGAATTTACTACTTCATCGTGTTTTACTGACGTAGGAATCTCAATATCCAACATTAAACTATAGAAATTTTCAACATATTCTCTGTGACTTGTAATCTTTTCTTCAGCTTGCTTCCCTTTGGAAGCATACTGGGAGTGCAAAAATCTTTTTTTCCTATCACATGATGGTACATGGGAATTTAGATATCCATAGACCAAAAACTATGATCATAACCACAAAACCCTTTCTTGGTCCTAAAAGAAAATACAGAAACTTTGAGCAAAAACAATGAATTCAAAATGATAAATAGGAAAATAAAAAAGGAAAGGAAGGACTGTAAAGACAAAAGAACAATAAGGTGCAGAATCCAAGCCACTTTATAAACGCAGGAGCAGCAGCAGATAGCCCACCACCAACATAATATGCACCTATCAGAGCCTCGACACAATGTTTTAGCAGACCACCTGTGTCCTCTATCGCATGCATTTCCTGTCACAATAGATTTGTCACTAATTGTATCCAAAATTCTATTTGGCACTTTGAGTGTCATTCAATCCACATTTACAAGGAACACAGTGCATTGAAATATGTCCAGGAGCAACCCATCATCTACGAGGTTCAAATGCAGCAAGCATCACATTGAAGTATATTTGTAAATTTTTGACAAGTATGGCAATCTGTCCTACTAAATTTCAATACAGATAATAATCTTAGACTGGACATTTCAGATTTCCCAAGCACAAGAAACATTTTCTTGTGATGCCTCGTAATGACACAATGCTGATATCTTAAATTTGTTATCGTAAACAAAAAGCACATTAGTCTACCTCGTGGTGCAAGGAAGACAACACTTCGATTCACTGTTTTCCTTAACAAATGATACATACTTTAATTCTAAGATAAA